>JAXCHB010000076.1:1800000-2027500 GCA_036926305.1 Uropetala carovei
TCTAGTTTTTGCGTTTTAACTAAATAAATTGCTCTGAAAGAGGCAACGTTTAGTAACGGTATAAGTACAATTATGCAAGGTCGGACTGCGGTGCAGTTCTTGTTTATCCTCCTTTTTTATTCTCTGTTCCTCACAAATGCGGCGCTGTTGTCGAAAAATATGATCGTCGAAATTTCTCGCCTCTCCCATCGCGGAACAAAATGAAAGGAATCCGCATCTATCTGCTTTACTTGCATCCGATTCCTCTCACTTTTTCACCTCCTTCTATAGCGACCTCTCATTTTTTGTCCCTCCCGCATTCACTCTTTTTCTCTCTCCCTTAATTCTCCGGCAAGTTCACCTTTCCCTTACCTCTCTTTACTCCTCATCCCGACCCCTTCCTCTCCGCTACCGGCGTCATCTCTTCCTTTCATCTCTCCATCCTCGACCCATCTATTTTTTTCCATCCCCTTCAACCTTCGTACCCCATCGACACCATACGCATTTTTTGTCAGGCTTTTCCTTTCTCTCTCCTTTCATATGCATTCCCTCCTCTTCCTCCCTCTCTATTCAGCTCTTCACACATTCCACCGCATTTTTCGTCCCCTTCCTTTATTTCCTCGGACTTTGTGTATGTGTGCCATAGAATATCACCCATCCCTTCCAAACTCCTTCTCCCATCTCTCGGCCAATCCCACCTCGTGCCGATTCCCATACTACGCTGTCTCATTTCCTTACTTCAGCCCACCTTTTATTCTTTCCAGCAAAAACCCTCTTCTCTCTTTTTCATACCTGTTCTTCCTTCGCTACAACTCTTTCGCAATTTTTACTGCGTACCTTCGTACACACCAATTGCATAGCTGAACTGTCCCCTCTCCTCATCTTCTCTCTACACCCTTCCACCTCCCGCTTCTTTTCCTCTTCCTCCCACCCTCTCGCCCCTCTTTTCAGCTATCACGTGCTTCCCATTTTCACCCCTTACCGCACCAACCCACTACACATCCTATTCCATTTCCATCCAACTATTCCACCTCCTACCCTTCTTCCCCTTCCTCTACCCTTCTCTCCCTCCCTCCCTCCCTCCATCTCCTCCTCCTCTTCCGTCCAAAAGCCTTGCTTGCATCGTGAAATATTTAAGGGTACGTACCAACCTACTCCCCGCAATCCAACCCCTCTCTTACCTTCCGCATACCCCTTTCCGCTCCATCCCACCAAACTCCCTTCACCCTCCCCTCTCCCCTAACTGCCGCTTCCCACTCCGCCCTTATTTATAATACAAACGCCCACTCCAATTCCCGCCAACTCTCCTACCCCTCTCTTTCTCCGCCAAACCCTCTCTCTCCCTATTCGAAAACCCCACGGCCTAGTCCTTCCTCCATCCTCTTCCTCTTCCCCATCCTCTCTCTCTCTCTTTCTCTCCTCCCCCCGGAGCACAAAAGCGAGGGCGACCCGCGCCGGAGTTCATTGGCTACTGAGCACACCCACCTCAGTCGATAGTTCGTCAGAGGTAGTGCACCCGTTGGGGTTGAACGCTTGAAATCAGTTGGAATCCAAAGTTATTTTTGTCGTCCCTAACGAAGAATCTTTTTTTTGTAATTCTTCCTTTCGTACGTCATTGATGACAACATTTTTCCACTTCCTGCCGATAAATCAACGACATTGGTCTGCGAGTATCAGATTCGATTTTTGTTTGTGTATGTACATAGCCGTATTTCATAAATTCATGTTTTTACACGGTTATGTTTTACGATAGCCTATCTTAGGGAGATAATGATTATTTTCGCTGAAATCGATGATTAATTGGTATAATTCCAAAATAATTTTGAAATTTAAAATTCACTTTAAATCGGTATTTTATGGGCCGTATTATGGTTGAAATATTAGGATTTATTTCATTTTGAAAGGTCATAAAATATTCAATCGGAAAATATTTTATTTGTACGATTAATCAAGTACTTAGCGGTTAAACCGGAATTTTTCATTTTGATTATTTATAATGAATGGGCGAATGTATTTTTTGATTTCTCTATAATCTTTATTAAATTTCCACGGTAAAATCTGTATATCTATTGGGACAATCGTCCCTTATTTTTAATAGAGCAATCTTTTAAAAAAACATTAGTATGATATGCCACGACTTAAATAGTATAAAATAAAAAAACTTCCTATTGCTACAGTTGGCCTAGTTTATATTTTAGGTTTAGAATCGTGATAAGAATTTGAACTGACTTTCAAAAGCGAACCAAAGAGAATCGGTGATTGACCTGCTTTCACGTTGAAGAATGGAATACTTTGTGTACCCCCTTTCAATATTTCAATCCACGTCTGTCATGTATGTTTGGAAGTGGGAGGATAGTGAACAGTGTGCCTCATGATAAATTTAACGGATAGTCTTATGTTAGACATTTTTATTTCCATGCATTGAATGGAAGCAATTCTGTTTATTTAGTTCGCAAATCTACCGCGTTCGGATACAATGGGTGCACGAATCGTGGATAAAAATACGTTTTAAAGAATCTATTTACTCTCCGAATCAAAAGGAAATAACTGAATTGTGATAATTACATTACAACGCAAAAATCCGAAATAAAAAAATGTTTTGGGTCGGGTAATCAAAACTATAGTAATAGCCACGATTTTAGATTTTCGTTTTTATACTATTCTGTGAGTTTAAAGTTATAGCAGGCCAATACTTATATCGATAAAAATGTTTCACATTTTTCATTAAGATCGGTACAATTGGTAAAAATGATGCGTGATGCTGTGCTTTCTCATAGAACCTTAATATTTAGCTAAAATTCGAAGAAAATATAATAATAAATTTGCAAATCATGTTAATGGTTAATAGTTTAGTAGTTATTCAAAATATTCCCATCCTTCGTCAATAAAAATGGAAGATTTATGAATAAGAAATAAGGGTGATATGTTGATAAATAACTTTCATCTGATAAATAAACAATCACAGAAACATTTGATTGTGATTTCCAAATTGTTTTTTGCAATTAAATTAGCATAGAACTTCCGAATAATTGCATTCTTGCTGGTCATAATGAAGGGCTTGAAATAAAAATTCCCTATGTCCTTTTTGTATAATTACGCACTGGCTCTTAAATTTTAGATGAAAGGTTCTTTTTTACGAAAATTTCATTTATTCGAATTCGATATTGGGTGTTTCATTCTTTATAAGAGTCGCCGGTTGTTCTTGAGCCGCGATAAAACCTTCACTCCTCTGTAACGAATAGCGGATTATATTAAACCGCAAAGCGCACATCGCGTCGAATATTTCCATGTTCCTCCCGTACAGTTCTTCGAAATATGGTTTCGTAAATTATGTTACCCTTATATGTGCTACGAGCATATTGAAATTGAAATTTAAGGTTTCAAATATCGAGAAACCATGAGGCATACTACTTCGATATTGAGTCTGAAAGAAGTGAATATTTTTTCCGGTTTCGAACCACGAATTGATGTCACGAAAGAAATACGGATAGTATCGAGAAGCCAATACTTTATTTTAAAACTTGTTTCCATTCTAGAAAAGAATCTTCGTGAGAATTGCGTTGTGTCTCTCTTACAGCGACAACATTTGAAGCATTCCATGAAAATGGAGTTGAAATCAGTCAATGAATATGAAGTTACCAAAAGAACCAATTCCGCAATGTCCTGTTTAAACTGATTGAGTCGCAAAAGACCTTTAAGCGTAATAATCATGAATTTGGCGCGGGTGCAGGATTAGCGGCACGAGAAAGGGGAAACGTTATTTTCATAAAAACATTTTATTATTATACGTCTGCGATAATAACTAAATATAATAGTGTGAATTTGTTAATTGGTTTATTTGGAATATCATATTAGAATTCCTCTGAAATTCCTCAATCTGTATTTAATGGATTATGGTCATTTAAGCAATTAATGTACCTACACCAAAAATTTCACCACTTAATTTTAAAAGAGAAAAGCTTCAAGTAATATTGAATAACATAAATTGTTAGAAACACTTAAGTCATTCTGTTACATCAACTTCTGTTGAAAGTTTCTAATTAATTTGTTTTGTTTCTCGATTTCAAATACACTATTCAACGGATTTAATGAATCTAAAACTTCGCCCCAATTAACATGTAAATATCGTATAAGTACAGTACACAGTTTTAACCGTCGAATAAAACAAAAACGAAGAAAATATTTAGGTATTTTGATGAAAGGGGGGGGGGGGGGGGGGGGAACCTTTCACTCTGAAAAATCGAAAATTACGCGTAAATTTATGTGAAAATAATTATTGAATTAAGCACCCCAATTTCTTTATCGCCATATAGCCTATGTTACCCGCGGGGTAAAATTATATAACTACTAGTGTGATGCCCGTTGAAATATCGAGGAGATTAAAGATTCGATCGTTCAAGCTATTTATGGAGATCAAATTGGCATCAGAAACATAAATTGTATTGAAAGTCATTTCCCTCTCCTTCATTCCCCCTCTCCCACTCTCTTCCCCTCTCCTCTTCCCTCTCCCTTCCTCCACCTCCCTCTCCTTCCCTCTCTCACCCTCCCTCCCTCCCCCTCCCTTTGTCCCCTCTCACTCTCTCGTATTAAAAGCAATCAAAGCACGTTTACACCCATTAGGGTTGAAATAAAAATATGATATCGAGGTCTAACAACGGAATTGGTAGGCAAGGCAACATCCCCTTAAAATGGCTAGATTTCCTCAAATTGTGTGAATTAAACGTTTAAATTGAGCGATTTCGAACTGTAGGCGGAAAAAGACGAACAGAATGCGAACCTTTATAATGTTTTATTCAAAATGGTTCACATCCGAAGTTCGTAGGTCAATTATTTCTAATTTTAATCTAAAAAAGAATGAAAGCCTGCGCGTCGAAAAGTTCATTTTTGCGTGAAATTACGTGTTATCTTATTGGAAATGGAAATTATCCCCTGGAGTCGAACCCGGGTCTTTGATATCGAGTTAGATAAATTAAAACGTTTTGTTATTACATCATAATGTTATCCTGAAAATTTCATCAAATTCGGTTCAGTCGTTTGCGAGATATTAAGCTTCAAAAAGCATTACTGACAAAGTGACACTGTCTTTTATATAGTTTAGATGCGAAGCTTCGTGACAATATCTTCAAAGGTGTGGAAATCACAATTTATGGAAAATCTATCGCTAGTTATTTAAGTTACATAGATTTATAAACAGTTTGCTTTGAAGAACTCTACGCCACACAAAAATATCATTAAACCGTTTATTAGTAATATTTCAATTAAAATGAACAACTATTTGATTGTCATGTAAACAAAATCGCACACAGAAATTGAAAAACGATATTACGTTAAAAATTCGGCGACAATGGGAGTTGTCATGGTAGTTCATATTTGGTATTGTTATAAAACTGGTGAAATCACGTCTTTTTCTGATCTAAAAGCATTTTTACGCTAATTCGATCAGGATTCGGATTCTGTATTCAATAAAAATACACTTCGTTCTTTCCTGCATAAAACCATTCAAGTTTCTAGTCGTACCATGTTTCTAAGTAATTTTAAATTCAATTGAAAAATAAGCTGCACTCATCCCTATGTTATTCAAAAGGAGAAAATGAAAAAAGAAAATGTTTTAAATGAGAAAGGTCAACCAAATTGGTTTAAAAACCTGACTACACCACTTATCTCTTTATTCTGGTTAGAATGACAAGATGATTGATGTAGTTGCTGAGTTATAGAATAACATACATACAAACAATTTGCTTTATAGTTGTTTTTTTGTTTCCATGCTTAGTATTTGCGGACACACACACGGACAACGAAATTAATATAATGGATATATCCGTCTCCTTCAATTTGTGACGCAGATTTATGCTTATCTATATCACTAATGACAATTTATTTTAATGTATTTGAAACCAGTTGCTTTGTTTTTAAAATTTCATAGCAAAATTTTAGTTATAACTGGAAACCGGAAACAATTGGCATATACATATATAGAGGCCGAGAAAATCGTATGTCCTCGCCAATCAAGAAAATCCATTTAGGAGCTCCAAAAACTCCGGAAGTAAGATGTCCGTTGATTCCCGAAATATATTCATAGCTCCAAATAAAACTCTGCAAGATCATGGAATGCTTATATCTCCTATATATATATATGGCGTAAAACTCTCTTTGCTCGTTTCCAAAATGCTGCGCAAGGCTTGGCAAGGATGTGGATGCCATGCCGTGTCATGCATGGCATTGTTTCTCCCCGCTACCCTTCCAGAGAGCCCAGTCCAACTCCGCTGTTTTCGAATTGCATCAAACGCTATTTTTCCTCTCCCTGACTCCCTCCTTTCTTCATAAATTCGATGAGAGTTGAGCTGCGCTTGCTTTTCACGGAGGGGGATCGTAAAGGAATTGATGGCTTAGACTTTCTCGTGGAGACTCAACGCGTCCTTTACTCTCAGCCATTCCCATCGTCTTTTGTCCCACGACGGTGATAGATCACACCAATGAAAATGCTCATAAATGGGTAATGTTCCAGGACAAAAAAAAGTCTCTCTCACCCTCTTCACTCATCCCATACTGCCAACCAATCTGGTCCTCCGATCCAAGTCACGTGATTTCAGCGGAACAGGAGACGTGGTTCGTGTTTGAGAGAGAGAAGAAATACTTTAGGATACAAAGATTCTTTCGTCTCCCATACGGTTTTCAGAGATCCCCCTCCCCGTTCAACATCTGCAAGCAGCAGGGTTTGTTTCCAAGTACTGCAGCATTAAAATTGCATGCATGACCACGGAATGCAAAATTGGAACCAGAAATCTTGCTTTCTTTCCTGGAGTAGGGATGGATATAAAGATTTATCTTGCTGTTTGAAGTTTGAGTATCTTTGCTGGGACTATTCGTCATAAACATCAAAATAATCTTCCGTTGGACGCATGGCACTTTTTCTCACAAAGTCGCTGACGTTGTTTTTCATTCTTCCTTCCAAATAAGGACGTCATTGATCTTGATACACATATGTTGCTGGCTTAAAGACGAAATTAAATAATATCTCCATTGAAATGATAATTTATTTCGATCATTTGCCACGAACCGCTTTGTTTATAGACGCTTTTGGAATCAAACATCACCTCAATGGAAATACTTTTAAAGAAAGTAGTTTAGATGTCTTTGGTAAAAACAGATCCTAAAACATTTTCCTTAAAATTTCTCGGAGCAACATTTATTGATGGACATAGATGCCTGGTAAAAGTAGAAGTGCCAGTATTTTTCTAGTTTGATTTTTGTACGTAGAACGTTTTCAACAATAATTTGTAAATAATTCGGAAATATAGTTTATTCTCCATGTAGATCGATTTAAAATAAATGCACTAATGTTTCAGCAGAAGTTTCTTATTTTTGAACTGAAATGTTTACGTGCTTTTAAGTCAATATCAAAACCGTCCATTTTCATCCGTTTTAAACTCAGAATTAAACGTATTGTATATATGGGTTAGGCGCAGGAATCGAGCGTATCCTAAATCGTTAACATGAATGAAAAAACGGAGAGTCGACTCGTTTATATTTCGAGAGAAGATTTATTATTTACTCGCGGTTTTGAACATTTTCGCACCTGTTACCCATTAAAAAACTCTTTCATAGCTTTTTTTCCTAGCAATTTACCCTTCCGTGGGCGCCTTATATTCTAAAATCCCCCTTTAAACTTCCCAACCCTTTCATTTCCGCGCGTACCCCAATCTTTCATTCCTTCCCACTTATCTAACCTCTTTTCTCTCTCTCCCTCGGCAATTAATTACTTCACATTGAGCTCTTACGCTCTCTTTCCTCGCTCTTCTCTCTCTCTCTCTCCCTCTTTTCTATCCGCATCTTCTCAAAAGGACCACTGCTCTCTTCTCTTTCTCTCTCTCTCAATACCGCCTTCATTTGCGTGTCATACAACGCCCTCTATATCTTCTCAATCTCCCCTCCCGCCCTTATGCTTACTTGCTCCCTCTATGTCTCCTTTTCTTTTGTTTTCCTCCACGCACCGTGCCCATTAACACTTTGCTTCCATTTCTCTCTCTCACTCTCTTTATTTCTCACTCTGCTTCGCAACTGCCATCAGCTTCGCATTGTTTCCATGCGTTCTAAAGTACGGAGGATTCGACGTTCCGAAGAGAGAAGCTATGAATGTGGGAGGGAGAGAGGGAGAGAGAGAGAGGGAGGGAGGGAGGGGTTGTGGGGGAGAGGAGAGGGGCGCTCTTGGATGCCATTTCATAAATCTCACGTGTCGGGAAAAGGAATTGCACTTGTAATGAATGAAAGGAGGGGTGTGAATTGGTGCGGGAGTGTGAGGGATACAAGAGGTGAAATGGCGGTCTACTCGCGTTCCATGGTTCGCGATAAATTTTCGGTTTTTCACCTCCCCTCAACGAGTCGTGTGGCGTGTTTGCGAAGTTAACGATATGTCTTTCAGGTTCAGTTTTCTTCCCTGATAGCGTTCGCTTATAATCAATTTAACGCTACGCGTCCTTTCTTTTTGAATCCGATGAAATAAAGTGATTAATAGTCATGAATTGGCGATTCATAAAAAAATGATAAAATAGGATGCGCGACAATTTATGCTCTTCAAACGTCGCCAGAAGGCGGTTCAAAAGAAAAAGTCTTTTATCGGAGAATTATTCTCATACCATGTTGTTGTGGTGCATTTACTTCGTAGACATGAATTAATTGCAATTTGCTGGTTCATAGCATATTCGCTCTAGCCATGGAAATATTCGATTTTTTAGATACTGAAATACTATAAAGTGGCTGTTAAATCGAAAATGTATTTTAATTTATTTAATTTATTAATTGTATGGGTAGCATATTTTATATTTGATTATTCGACTAAATTTTTAAGTTTACTAACCGAAAGAAATACTACTTGTAAATTGTTCGTTCAACTTTAAAAGCAAAAAATGTACTTTATCACTTTGCGCACGCACACGCATGCGCGCGCACACCTGTGAAATGGAAATAGCATATTGAAGTCACTATCACGATTTATATTTATGACATATAAAATATTTCATACTTAATTTTTAGCCCGTTTCTGTGTTAGAATTTTAATGAAGAGATCAATTCGCAATAAAATTATGCATGATTTCATTAATAATGAAAGAGAATGTGTTTAAAATGTATCAATCCTTTTTTTAATGTATTGAATATTCAAAGTTGCACCTTGCGTATTATTTTTTTCTTTTCAATTGAACTACTATCGTAAGTTTATAATAGTACTAGCATAGGTGCCCGTTGAATTTCAACGGGTTTAATGAATCTAAATTTTCGTCAATGCAACGTAAAAATCGCAAGAATAAAATTGTGCACTGTTTTAACCATCGAATATTTCTATATTATGTCTGTTTTAATTAATTAACTAAAATCTCACAGAAATTCCTTGTGAATAAAATAGTACCTTTCTTTCTACTAAAATAGCCATTGTTATTAGTTTTAAATTGATTATAGCATTAGGATTTCAATTTCATTAAATAACCAGAATTCCGGTTCCAAAAAATTGGTTCAATCTTCAATTGCCTCTGATAATACTTTAAATAGATTTTGGAATATAATGTACCTCAATATCGTTTATCGTCTGCTCAGCACTCTTGCCTTCTCATTTTCCGAAACAACCACTTTCACCAGTTTTAAATGGATTTCAAACTTAGGAGAGAACTTGATTCAATTCAGTTAAAATAACCACATAACAAACTTCTTATTCCAAAGAAAATCCTTTTATAATATGCAATGTTAACCTAGAATTCATTCATTCTGAAAAGTGAATAAAAGTACCATGTAGATATATTTCTTTCAACTAAAATAGCCACTCTTAACAGATTTTAATGGATTAATGCATTAGCATTTCAATTTCATGAATTAAGCAGAATTCCGGTGACAAAAAAATTTGTTCAATCTTCAATTGCCTCTGATAATGCTTTAAATAGATTTTGGAATAAAATGTACCTTAATATCGTTTAGCGTCCGCTCACCACTCTGGACTTCTCAGTTTCCGAAACAACAACTTTCAATAGTTTTAAATTGATTTTTGCTTTGAAATATACTTGAGTCAATTCAGTACAACTTCCACTTTATATATTGTAAATTCCAAAGTAACTCCTTTTATAATAGGCAATGCTAGCCTAAAATTAATTCATTCTGTAAAGTGAATAAATAAAGTTCTTTCTTTAAACTATAATAGCCACTGTTATTAGATTTAAATGGATTATAAGCCTTAGAACTTACTCTGTATTAAATAAGCACCAAAATTCCTTTTATAAAAACAAATCAATTCTTTAAAAGATCCACTGTTGTTTCTTCGAAAATTGCCTGTTAACAGTTTTAAATGTCCTTTTAATTTTAATTGAATTTTTATTTATATTCGTTTCCAAACTTCGGCCATTATTATGAAATTAATTCGAGGAATAACAATATAAATTCGTAAGCACGTATACTTTACAAATAATATAATTTAAGAATGCTTTTAATTTCCAATTCTTCTAAAATGACACTGTTGATACTTAAAATTTTTTATATTTACGTTAATATACTTATTTTCCACAAAACACGCCAATCTCTCCCCTTCCTTCCTCTCTCTCTCGTATTGAAGCACTCAAGGCACGCTTATTCCCAGAACGATGTATACAGTAACAATGATAATGGTCGACATAGCAACATCACGTTAAAATGGCGAGATTTCCACAAAATATGCAAATTAAACGGTTAACATGGAATATTTCGGACTGTGGGCGAAAAAAGACGAACGGAATAAGAAACATTATAAAATTTTCTTCAAAATGGTTCAAATCCGAAGGTTGTCTGTTAATTTCTTCTAATTTTAATTTCCAAATGAATAAAAGCCTGCACGTCGAAAAATCTCGTTTTACATGTTAAGTAATGGGAAATGGAAATGCCTCTCTTGGAGACGAACCACGGAATTTTTTCGCGATTTAAATTTATCATTCTCTGAATAAGTGTCATTCAAGCATCCCTACCAAATTTCGAGTTTCTATCATTATCATTTCTCGAGTTATTAGCGTTTGCATAGCGTGACCAACCAACCAACCAACGGACGACGGCTGTTATTATATAAAATAATGATGTTGGATTTATTCATGTCGAATTGTTTCATTGGTACTTATTGTTAGCCAGCATAAATTGTTGTTAGTAGCTCCATATAGAATTAATGAATGGTCAAAATAAGGATTTCATTCAAAGGTCATAGAAAAATATATTCCCCACGATACAAACTTTAAGCAGATTTGAATTACATTTCTATCATTAGTAGATGATATGTTTTAAAGGATCATGTATCAAAAATACTTCGTCGTGAAGTGAATCTCTTCGTCATCAATAAGATATTTCTATACATTAATGGAAGAATTTGGCAGCCTCTACGAAAAGTAGCCGAAATATCAATGAAAATACCAGCAAAAATTTATTTCTGTATTCTTACTCAGCTTCCGGTTACGATATTTGAAATTTTAAAAGCAAAGATTCTTTAGCTGTATGGCGAAGGTCAAATAAAATAATCTTTGAAATTTGAACATATCATCGTAGCATTGTTTTCTGTTTAATTTGTTTGGATTTAGATTCAGAAGAATCATAATTCATTCCTTGGAATTAATTATTTCGCAAAAAATGAAAAGATTTCAATATCATCTTGTTTCTCGAAACGTTTTTTTTTATATTTCGTTGTAAGTATTATAAATGGAATAAAAGTCCATGAGAGATTTATTCCCAGAAAAAATAATTAGCGATATAAACCTTTAATCCTATATATAAGTAACATACAGCTCGAAATTAGGGTAACGACTCCCGATAACTTTATAACGGCACCTATCATCGATGGAAATACGTTTTAATAAGAACCCAATTTGCTCCGCTCATATCTCAAGCTCAAGAAAGAGAGAGATAGAGAGAATGAAGAGAGAGAGAGAGATAGGCAGAGGGATAGACAAGGGTTGTTATTTTTTTCAATTAACAAATGACCTAAGATGTAGGCGCCAATTAACCCTCTCCCTCTCGAAATTAGCGGGCGGAGGAAGCGGCAGGGAATCTTCAGCGATAACTAAAAGGGATGGAGAGAGGGGGGAAGGGGGGAGGGGGAAGAGGGAGTGTGTAGCGTGAGAGGGGAGGCTCCCGTTAACCGGGAATTTCCTCGGATTTTGATGAATAACGACTCGGTCGGGAGGGTGCGATAAAACAGCTGACGGGATGCGAAGGAAACTCTCTCTTCACCCACGCGCCCACAGCCTCGTACTCCATTCACTCCCAACTCTAACTTCTCTTCCTTTCCTACCGCCAAGAACAGGCCGGTTGAAGGAGGGGAACGTAGGAAGGAAATTAGTGCGTGGAGAGAGAGAGAGAGAGAGAGAGAGAGAGAGAGAGAGAGAGAGAGAGAGAGAGAGAGAGAGAGAGAGAGAGAGAGAGAGAGAGAGGAATGAAGTGGTAAAGCGGGTGGGGGAAGAAGAGGGAGAAATGGAAGAGAGGGAATGGTGGATGGGGAAAGAGGATTAGAGAGGAGGGGAGGTAGAAAAATGGTTAGGGAGGAAGGAAATGAGAGAGTAAGGATTGGGAGTGAGGGAAAAGGAGTAATTGGGAGGGAGGACGAGGAAGGATTGGAGAAGAGAGGGGAGGAAGGGGAGGGAGGTTTGAAAGATGGAGAGGAAGGAAATAAGGTAATAGAGACAAGGGAATTAGAAGGGAGAAGCGGTAGAAAGGAGACGGAGGGAAGAATGCAGGTGGAGAATAGGGGAGAAGGGAGAAGTAGTGAGGCAGGCATGGAAGAAAGCAGGGACGGAAGTCAGAGGAGAGAGGGAAAGGGAGGAGTCGAGGGAAGAATAGGATAGGAGGAGAAAGAGGAAGTGACAGGAAGGGAGAAAGGGCGGTGAGGATTGGGGGAGGGGAGGAGGTTAGATGGTGGCGGAGGGCGTCGAATAGAGCGAGGCTCGGGTTTTCGCAGCAGCCGCGATAATAACGGCAAAAGAACACCGAAGACTGCAAAATCTCTCCCAACCCCTTTAATTTAAGATTCAGGTGAATCCTATATTTCTCACCCCTCTGTATTTATGGCTCCTTCCGCTCAAGCTCCGCCCTTCTCTATAGCTTCCCCACCCCTTCGGAGGTACATTTTTCTTCGAATCCGACTCCCTCTCCCATTTCCACTACTAGCCCATCAATACGCCCTCCCCCCTCCTCCCTTTCCTCCAAACCGCCTTCCTTCAAACCCTTACTCCCTACCATAACCTCTCGCTCTCTCCCCTTCCTTCTTTCCACCCGACCTCCCATTTTAATTAGGCGCTTCCACTCTTTCCTCCTCTCCCGTACTCCGCTATCAACACCCGTGCCTTACGGACCCGTATAAGCTTTTGTTCCCTCCTTTTTTTTTCTCCCTTCCCTTCCTGTGAATCCCTCCGTTTCGTCGTTCCGGTGGAACGTCCAGAGCTCTGCTCTGCCCACGCACGTGGTGGTATATAGTTTGACAGGAAAGAGGGATTAGAGAGGGAGAGGGCTGCCGAAGATATTTCCGATTTCCACCCCTCTCTTTTTGCCCTCCATTCGCAATTCCTAGTGCCATGCCGGAAGCGATTGTATTGAAGGCGGAGAAGCTGTATCAGCGACCCCTCTTCCTCCATTCAAATCTTCCAAGCTCCCATTCTCTATCTCGTCTCCAACTTTCTCTCGCGCCCTTTCCTTACGCCGAGGCACGTCTAGAACAGCGCCACCTGCACCCTCAAAGTTCACGAATTAATCCTGAGGGTACTCTCAACCCAACATCCTCGATCACTTCCCCATACGTATCACTAACGCTCTCCCTCTCCTTAACCCTCTCGTTAGTCTCCTCCTTTTCCTCTCTTTCTCTTCATTTTCCTCCTCCTCGTCTTCTCCTTTTATTTCCTCTATCTTTCATTTCCTTTCTCCATCTCTCCTTGCCTTTATTCCTCACTCCGTAGTTCTTTTCTCTCCTCTCCCCTTCCCTCTTCCTTTCTCTCCCCTCATTTCCTTCTCCCCATCTGTCACTTTCTGTTCCCCCTTCCTCTTTATCCTCTCCAACCTCTCTCTTCTTTTCCCTTCCTTTACTCTTCCTCTCCTCTTCTCTTGAATCTTGGCTTAGTTTCTCTTCTCTTTCGCCCTACAACTCTCTCTTAGACTACTATATATCCCCTTCTATTTCCCACTCACTTGTCAACTTATCCCCTCTAAGGACAGCCAGCTAAATCACTCTCATTTTCCCTACTAACTGTTTCGCGAATCTTAATACTTCCAGACACCTACTTTAGTTAACTTTGATTTCAAACTACCCGCCTCTCAAATTTGAAGTTAAATCTCACGTTTTTACACCAATAAGCTTTGATTGGAAATTATTTCTATATAAACTCTTCTAGATATTTTAAAACAATATTTGCAGCTTATTTCTTTTTGAAAACATGAAAGACTAACTGTGGATTCCTCTTTATGAAAACTGAGTTACATTTAGATATTTCCTTGCTTTTTTTGTTGAAATTCGCATGATGATTAGGCAAGATGTATGCTAATTATGTTTAGTACAGAAAATTGATTGAAATTGGCTTTTCATAACTTCGACATAAAACAACTTGTATAACAAAATTTTACTTGATAAGGGTATTTGGGGGAAACATATAAGAGATCGTCAAAAAGTACTTAAAAATAACCTATATACCTGGATTATCAGTTAACATGCATTTTTAAGAAGTGATGAACCAAGAACGGAAACATTACGATATGGTCTCGTAACGGTAGACGTATATAATAAATGATGGGCACGAAAATGGGTACACGTAGGAAGCATAAAGATGAAAAATGAGAACGATATATTGGTAACTCAAGTGATACGTACAATAGGAAAAGAGGTTAATGGGATAGAGTGGGGCTAAGTGCGTTCATTTTCAGGAAAAAGAGGAAAGAAACTAAAGTAGGAAGGAGCTTAAATTGATAAACGTCGGAGTAAACTCCGTAACATGATAGCGAAGAGAAACGAATCAAGGTTTTCTAGTTCTATTTTAAACCACAATTAATGTTGCGTGAAATGTTCCGCCAGCCATATTATTGCGTAATTCTCGATATTTAAAATATTTTTACGTTATTTTTCATGCATTATTTTGAAGGTTTTATTGAAATTCATTAAAAAAGAACAAAATATGAATTCCTCAGAGTAATTAATTTACAGGAAACACTAGAAATATTTAATGCTAAAAATAATAATAATTTACAATGCGATTAATTCTGTTTAACGTCATAAAGATTTATGAGATTTTTTATAAACTTTGGGGAAAAATAAAATTCGCTATGAATGTTATTTAAGCTAATTTTTGAAGTAATTTTTGCCAAGTTATGCGGAATATAGAATTATTTCTAGCTAGAATTGGATTATACAGCCATAACAAGAAGAGAAACGGAAAATTTATGGAATTTATCGTTGGAAAAACGCGAATGTAGCATATGGAAATGACTTCAACTGCAGGCAATTAAAGGATGTCTTTTTAGTCCAATTTCTGCTAAAGTCGTATGTTTTGTCAACCGTAACTTTAGTACTGCTTTAAAAAAAATATAATTTTCGGTTTTAATTTTACGAAAAATTTGTTTTATAATTAATGGAATTTCATCTTAAAAACTCTGTACGGAAATTCGAAAAAGTCTTCGTTTTAACCGAAGTAATAACTCGAATTTATTTAGCGAGTACGTAGAAGATTGATCGTTATGACCGTATTTTCCCCCCAAATCGCAAAAATCTTGTAATATCTCTTCTTCTCGTCGCCTTCTCTCCCTTATCGAAGAACCCTTTTCAACTCTCTCTTTAGCGCCCTACTTCAGTTGCTTCTGTCTTTCGTACCACTTTCCGACGACCTCAACACCTTAATCCTCTTTTTTTTACAGATTTTTCCCTTAAACTGTATTTATACTCTTCCTTGCCCGTGATTCTTACTACTCTTCATGACTCATCTACTCTCTACCCATAAAATTACGTCATTTTAACTTTTTTAAGTTTTAAGAAGCAGTGTAATTAATTTCCTATGAGTTAGTTACCAACCTCGAACACCCCCTAAACTTCTTAACTGGAGGGCAGGAGAAATCCAACCGTCCTGCAATTTATCCTTTAACACCTTTTTAAGGGTTTTTAGCACATTTCACCGTTGTGTGGAGTCGATAGTTCAACTGAAATGTTCATGTCATAAATTTTAACGCTAAAACACATTTGTTTTATTTTAATTGTGTAATTTTTCACATTTCGACGACATTGTTTATTATAAAAGAGGGCATTTATTAAACAAATTTGATTTTGACAATTTATTAAATAATGCGTTATGAATCAAAACTGGCTATAAAATTAGTCATGAGAAATTATTTTTTTGGATCTTTGCTGTTGACTACGGACACTCTTGAATAAATGAGTAAGGTATTACATGAAAATCTATGTATTCTTTTTCTTGAATACAATTTGAATTACATTTGAAAACAATAAAAAAGGCAAAGAAAAAATACTAATTTTGAACCCTATGGTTAATCAATGAAGATAAATGAAAGAACCTCCTAATAACCATAGAAATATTTCTTTAAAAAAGAAAATACATGCACTCCGGTTTAGGGGAATCCACTCCACGCCAGTGATCCTCCTTTTCTTTGTTCAAATACTCGCACACAACACTCACAAATACACATAAAACAAACAAACACACGCGAGCACTTTCTTTCCAAAAAATTGCCTAAATACGCATTTCGGAATCGACGATTCCATCTTCATTAGACCGATCAAAAGACGTCTTTTTATTTATCTTCAATAAAAAAGGCGTTTTATTTTTATTTCTTTAAATAAAAATATTACTTATGTCTGAGTGGTAGAAGTGAATCAATTCAGTGTCAGATGATATTTTGGCATTATGCATTTATTCACACTGCCTAAGTATAATTCAGTTCTCTTTGACATTTGCAGCAGGCATGTGAGAAAACTGATAATTCCACAGTATTAATCTGTATTTTTTACTGAGTTTATTTTTACGTCATTACTTTACGGCTGTCGTGCCTGAATGATTTATTTAATTGCGGATACGATCCTACATTAATTACCGTGTCAAAATATGTAATAAATCAAGTTGCGATGATTTTGAAATCCTACACTTTTCTCGCAGCTCGTGAAAACGAAAATGAAGGACAGTTTCACGCCGAGGGGTTGAACGCTTTCCCTCCACATTCTTGGCGTTATTTTAGTCGCGATAATTAGAGTTATCAAAGCACAGTGGTATACGTAGTCCAATTTTTGCGCGAACAAAATAATCAATAGCTTTGGCCTTTTCCTGTGTCATTCCACGCGATAACTTTCTTCCACATTCCCCGATTCGAATGGGCGCCTCTTTAAAGTTTGTTTGGTTAGGAAAACAACTCAAAGTAAATTCTAATAAAGGAGAGGGAGGAGAGAAAGTAGGTGGGGTTGAGGGAAGAAAGGAAGCGCTTCAAATTCAAAGTTTTATAAGGAAATCGGCCCACCAGCCAACTTGTCTTCCCATCCTACCACTCATTGAAGAACCTATTATATATGTATTGTGTGTGTGTGTGTGTGTATTCAACCCAATGCGCGCCATACTCTCATTTTCCTTTCTCTTTCCTTCCTTACCCCTTATTCCGTGGACTTATTGTGTTTTCAAGGCATCCCGCATTAACAAAATCCAACCATTTCTCCCCTTCTCATCTCCCTCCGCACTTCTCTTCTGTATATCTCCTATGTTCTGTTCTTTCGGTCTCTTTCTCTCCCTCTCCATACCTCTTCCTACCCAAAATCTCTTTCCGTGAGCCCTCATTTCCCCTCACAAAAAGCTAAGAATAAGTTTTTATCTCCTTTCCTTGTTTTCGAAAATAATTATATAACTTTCCGTTTAAGAATCCCATATGGAGAAGAAAAGAAGTTGTTGGAGATGGAGTGGGAGAGAGAGAGAGCGAGAGTTATTTTCCCTGCTTAACCTTTCTCCCCCACTTTTTCTATCCCTCACCCCACTCGTCCATTTCCTCTGTCTTTCCATTTCTATCTACCCCGTCTCGATTCTTTCCTATCCGCTTCGCTCTCCGTCTCTACTCGCTCTCCCTCACTTGGTCTCTATCTCCATTCATTTCCCTTTCCGTTGATCTTTTTTCTTATCTCCTCTCTCTACTCCCCAAAGATTTTCTTCTTTAATAAGAAAAATATTGCAAACTATTTGTTCTCGGTTTTGGTAGTATAGATCTAGAAGGGAGATTTTATTTTTTCGATTTCTCCTCTTTATCCCCTTTTTTTTCTCTCCCTTTTTCTCTTTTTCCATCCTATTCCCTCCTCCCATTCACCCTCATACTCCGTCGTCTCTCTTTCTTAGGCCACTCTTTCTTTCCCCCCTCTCCCTCCTTGTGTCCCCCTCTTTCTCCTCGATCCCTACTCTCTATCCTATCCTCACCCCTTCTCTCTATCTCTATCCACATTTCCTAGCAATCAACGAGGCGCAGGGGCGCCGGGTTTAATAACGGGCGAGAAGGGAATTTGACGTGGAAAAATAAATCACGGTCAGAGAGGTGGGAAGTTGTAGTAAAAGAGTAGGAAGGAGGGGATGGTTTAGAGGAGAAGAAGAAGAATATACTAAAGGAAAGGGGGAAGGAGAGCGCAAAAAAATAGTGCTCTTTTTTCGACCTAATTTCTCTGTCAAATCCCTTTTTCTCTGGAGCGTGAAGGACGGAGGTAGGGAACGAGACGACGATGAAGAGGAAAAAAATTCTTACCCCCTCATCTTAATCGTCGGCTGCTAGACGTATCTGCGTGGAGTTTAAGAAGGGGAGAAAGAGGAAAAGGTCGTGAGAACAAAGACAAAGAAGGCGAATTAAAAAAATATATAAATCCTATTTTTCTCGCTCAATCGTCTCCAAACACCCTCCGGTCTGTGCTGTATATTCTTTGTTGTCGTCTCTAAAAAAATCCTTCTCTTTCGCTCGGCGCGATTTCGCATTTTTTCCTTTCCTCGTTTCCTCCGTCTCTTCCTTTCCTTTTCCGCTTCTCTTTCTTCGTAATTATCGCCACCCCCTCCACCACTCCGCCACGCTTCTTCTAATACTCCTCGCGGCATCGACGCAAGGCCGTACACACTCAAACACGCTTTCCTGGGACGAGCGAGAGCGAATATTCTCGGGTCCTGGGATGCAATTTAATTAATACGCTTACCCGACTTCAATAATTGGCGGGTTTCTGATGGAGGGAACGGGACGAGTTTGGGAGGGAAGGGAGAAGGCGATTTTTGTAGAGAGGTAAATGCGGTAGGGTGGAGGCATTCGGAGGACGCAAGGGATATTAGACTTATGAAGTGGTGTATTATAGTCGAGAGGGAAATAATCACTGCCTGCTGATTTTCAGTTTTTTTTTTGACCCAGTCATTAATTTTGCGATGCTGTAGGTAGGCAGTGGGGAAAGTAATTAGAAAGCATCCGGGTAATTATAATTGGCAATGATATAAATTAGAGAATATTTTTAAGCACATGCAGTCGCTTAGTTGTAAATGCTAAATAATGAAGAATTACATTTATTTCCTGGCATATACTCATTTGTGCTATTTTTCAGATAATTTTTCTGAAATTAGTACTACCGCACTGTATAAATTGGATTAGCGTCATTATTTTTTCTGCTATGCAAACCATTGCTAAATTCATATTTTGGAAGACTTTAATACTAGAGAACTCTCGATTCATTCGGGATAATTTAGAATAAGGATGAGACTCTAGTTCGGGTAGTCTTACAAAACTTATAAGTTAATTGAAATGTTATCTGACAGAATATTGAGGGAAATATTTTATTAAAATCGCAACATGTAGGAAATAAAATTGTAAATCTGTAAATAGGGATATTATTCAATTATCCTCGGCTTACAAAATTTACAACATGATTCCACCTAGTAACCAGCGATGCCAATATTGTCCGAGGCCATAAAAAAATCGACTTATTCTCCATTACAACTTTAAGAATTGAGGATATTGTCGTCTTAAATTTGCTTAAGGTTCGGTTTATTCATCTCGTATAAATAAGTATATATCCTAAACTCAGTAAATATATGCATGTATTTTTCAAAGCCAAATGAGTGGAGATTGATTTAGAGATTCGGGAGGTAACGGAATGGGAATTAGAAGGGAGAATGAATGAGACGGAAGGAAGAGGGAATTGAAACTTGGGCGGTAGGAAGGTAGCGTGATGCTGAATCTAGATTGTTTCTACCAAAGTGTGGGAAATGGATTTTGAGAGAGTTTATGTAACAGGTGAAAGAGAGAGATAGAGAGAGTTGGAGAGAAATAGAGATGGAGAGAAAGAAAGATGGAAAAAACAGAAAATGGGAGTAGAAGCTCCATACGAGAGGGAAGGAGAGATTTATGCCCTAGAGATCGAGGGAAAGGTAGAGAGAGGGAGAGAGAGGGAGAAAAGAAGAAATATATGGAAAGCGAGGCAGTGTGGAATCTTAATGCAAAGTAGAAGACATGACAAAAGCCACCGCGTAATGGAATTGCGTCTTCTTCTGCCTCTGCCTCTCTGAAAGGAGAGGAAAGTTTGATGAGAGAGAGGGAGGGAGGGAGTAGTGGGGCGAAGGAACAGCCGGAGCGGCATCAAAATTAGATAATTCAGGATGAAGTTTCTTAAGTGACATTTTATTAGTTTTTACTCTTATCTCAATTGGCATTGCGTGGCGAAGTCTCATTTGTTTGTTCTCTCTGCCTCTTTGAAAATCATTGGAAATGGGCTTCAAATGTACTTTATTCCTGGACTTTAAAGGATGAAGGAAATTCTTCTCTATTTTGTCGCTCGTTACAGCAGTTGACATGAAAGAAAATTGTCTCTGAGGATGGAAAAAAGTGGCTGTGAAAACACTTTCTGACATTGTCAACACCATTCCACTTAATTAAATAAGAGTTAGTAAAATCTTTGTTGCCAGTCCGTTATAGCGACGTTTTTAAAACGTGAAGGGCGTCGGAATGTTTGAAGTTAAAAATGCGACTTAAGGAAATGGTATGCACTCGTCTGTGAAGGGATTTCTTCTTTGTAAGTTTCCTTTCATGTTTTAAACAATTTCCTCCGTAAAAAATCCCCGAGAAATTTTACGTTGTGCATTTAATTCAGAGTTTTTTTACGTTATTATAAAACTTTTTCTCATTTTTGGAAAGTGAAAACGGTTGAATTGGAATCTGAGATGATGGTAATGAAGTGCTTAATAAAATGAAATTTGTGCGACTACTGAAGATATTAAAAAAGTGGAGACCAATTACGGAGTAAGGTAATAAGGTTTAGACTAGTTCACTTGTATAAGTGGTGTTCTGTCTTAGGTAGGCAAAATTACTGGAGAGGTCGTGAGTAGAGAAATCAAGAGAAGTCTTGAAACGTATAAGGGAGTTGATTAGAGAGAAGTCTGAAGTAAAGATCTCATAGAGAGATTGCGTTAAACTTCAGTAGTCAGTCCAATATTGCATAGGTCTTAAACTTTGTGGTAAGAGAGCGTGCATAGATAAGAGATTAAGAGGAGCTGATGTGGAGTTGAAAGGAAAAATAAGTTGGACGGAAAAGGAGAGGCAGTTTTAAGTTTGAGAAGTTTAAAGAAAGTGATGAAAAAGGAGAAAAAGGGCATTTTTAGAGGATATTTTATAACGGAGAAGAATGTTAGAGGCTGGTAGGGAAGCTTATAAAACAGTGGTTCCCAAACCGGGGGTGCGTGAGAGAGTTTCATGGGGGGGGGGGGGGGGGTCATGAAAGAAAAATCAATTTTTAATGTCAAATTCAGCTGAAATATTTTAATATAAATTAAATTTTTCGATCTTCCAAATATGTACCAGATGCATGTGTAAAATAAGTATTAGTTGATCATGAATAATGATGTAAATACGAGTACAAAGGGTTAAATTTATTTCAATCAAAAACATAGTGTGGCATGACGGCTTAGTGGAAGCCTAAAGGGAACGCGTCATGTCAAAATGTCTGTGAACCACTGATATAAAATTTATAAAAGGTGAGTTTATTACAAAAGAGGATAGAGAGACGAAAATTGAGCAGGTTCCGAAAGATGGGAACGCGTGATGTTTATTTGACGTGGCGAGATTAAGAATCAATTACGAATAGTGCGCTGGTTTCTTGAAATGCCTTATTACAAATTTCACTCCTGTAGCCATGAAAGAGTTAATGGTAAAACCCGGTAAGATTTGTAGTCACAACGACGGCGACCTCGTTGGAATTTCATCGACCTTAGATTATTACCCGTTAAGATTATTAATTAACCGATATGCGCGTACAATTTACTCGACCTCTTACGGATACTGGAGACACATCGATGGTCAATTTGATTCATGCCATAAGGTGAGCTCGATAATTAAATTTTGAATTATTTATTTTGAACTATCAAAGCAGAAGTGTACACTTCTAACCAACGGGACAGACCGCATCTCATTCACGTTCTAAAGACAATCAAGAAATTTAATTTCTTTTCCGTTCTAAATACTGCTATACTTCTGAACTCCGTAAATTAGATTTAGTGACTCTATCTTTTCCTATTGCTGGTCCTCATAACGTCACATGCGCAATCATACTCAAAGATATATCAATTTCTCCTCTGCGTCGGAATATCTCGATCAGGGTTCTCTCACCTTTCGACCTCTGCCTTCCAATTTCAACCCGTTTAACTCTCTCTCTCTCTTATGTATCTCTTCCGTTCTTATCTCCAGAAATCTCTTCGCCTTCTCTGACAGTCTCTCTCTCTCTCGCCTTCCCTTTTCACGGCCATTCCGTCGCCCGAAAGCGTACACAAGCCCAACGCGATAACTGATTGACCCCATCCTGTATCCTCTGGGAAGGCGCGTATGTGCGTTGGTGTGAGGAAGGATGAGGTTGGGAGGGTGGGAAAGGTCCATTCCCCTCACACCCTCCGGTTGGAGGATTGAGTGGAGGAAAGCAGCGCGGCGATTCGGCAAATACGATCAATAATTATCAACCCTTTTCTCCCCCTCCAATCCCCGCCTCCCACGGCAAGCACTTTCCTTGTTGACCGCATACATGCACAGCTATTTCCATCGAATCCCATCACTCCCGTCGATAACATTGCCATCCGACCCATCGCATCTCTTCCCGATCCTCTCCCTTCAGGAAAGTTTTCCTAATCCTCTCGTACCTACCACCCATAAACCATCAATCGTCCCCTTCTACCCCTCGCCCATGCTCAAAAATTCGCCTCACCTTCACCCTAATCTTTCCTTCACTCGGCGTGTAACATAACAAATCGGGTATAAAGACGACCTTTCCACGTGCGATCGACCTCCGTGTCCGAGGTTTCCCGTCAGGTCAAAAGAGGTCAGCGCGGAGGAAAATTTAGGGAAAAAAATCGACGATTCGGTGTTTTTTGAGAATCTGCGACCTTTTCGTGATAGATGTTCGGTTCTATTTTTGGCCAAATTCGTCAGATATAAAATAATAGGAAGGTAATTTTTTTATTCGAATTTATCTGAATATTTTATTTTTTCTTTTGTAGTGACCAATTCACTCTCTGTGCCGTGTAAAGAAGAGTATTTTCTTTCCTATACATTTTTATCGTAGGAGTAGCCGTTATCGAGAAAATCAAACCGGAATGTCTTAAATCGAGTTGAACTTAGAAATTTTTTTGCATGGTTACGTCTTCATTGTTGCTAACATAAACAATCTCCCAAACAAACGTTTAATTTCCTTACGTGTGCATGTAATATTATTAAATAGGAAGAAAATGGATTATTTATGATGAAGAAAAGAACTTTAAAACGCTATTTCCCTCACGTACAGGTATATAATTACTTTCTAATACTCCATTGCACGAAACGCGCCCATTTGTGATACGTTGTACACTTTCCTAACTTGTTGTATGTTAGTTCGTAATGTCATAATGGCAAAAGCTTGCTTTATGGCTCGAACCATATATTTGATGTAGGTAACAGATAGTAGTATGTATTTAAAAATCAATGATCGATGTAATGTTGCTGAGAAAAACTATAGCATCAGATCTGCTAAATTATTGTATGACTACGGTACTAGATCATCCTGAACACTAAATAATTTCCTTCGAATAAAGACTTAAAGTCATTTTCCTGTATCATAGTCCATCTGAACTCTGGACAATTTGTAATTACAGACCGTGAAATACGTACGTGCATGAACTCGTGCGTAACTCAAATTGTGGGCACACGGTGAGAAACTTAGTTTATCGAATTACTTGCAACGATATCCACGTATACCTTTAAAAATATTTGGTTCCTTTTATCACGCATTTGTCGCTCTTATTTTTATTACTTTGTATTATTTATACACAAAATGACAACTTTATACTTTCTGGAAGGTAAAAGAAAACATTGACTTCAAGATATTTATCAAAATTAATATATATATATATATATGTGTGTGTGTGTGTGTGTGTGTGTGCGTGCGTGTGTGTGCGTGCGTGCGTGCGTGCGTGTGTGTGTGTACGTATTATATGCACACAATAATGTATCTTAATCTATTTGGTTAAATAATGAATATAAAAACGATTTCAATTCATTTTTGTTCCTTTCCCCTAATCGGTCGGAAACATCAATACCCTCTGGTATCTAAACAGACTAAAACAGTGGCATAATGCCAATGTTGTCGAAAGTGGATGGTGGTTTTTTTGCCCTCGCCTTAATTTATTCGGGACAAACATTTCTGAGTGAATGCCGACAATGCTCGTTGTTATTCCATTTAACGACGTCATCAAAATAAAGAACACGGAAGCTGGAGCAATATTTTTGCGACCACAGAAGAAAATAAAGGAAAAGAGGAACTTTAAAATTTGACATCCATTACCTGCTCAATGAAATGCGTCATAAAGGAACGCCATGCTTCATAAATCGATCGGCATGTAAACTGAAAACGTCGATATAAACTACCCACCTGAATTTTTATAATAATAATAACACGGTTATGCGTCTGGAATTCGTTCCGGTGGAATGCAGTTAATGGAGAACTTTGGAATTTATTTGACTTGCCCAAAACGTGGTTTAGAATGGGACATAATTAAAACTTGGAATTCAAAATGATGAAAAGATGTTGCAAGGACTGCGTATTTACACAAAAGAAAAATGTCTTTCCCAGAAAATTAACTCATTGAAACGAATTAAATAAATAAAAATGGGTTTATATTAAATCGTAAAATTCAGCGGGTGAATTGATAAAAAAATACCTCGAGCGTTCCACAGCCATACAAGATATTTTTCATTAAGAATTTTATTGCCTTATTACATGATTTTATTTTTAATTTCCCATTATATTCCTTAGAACTCTTTTATAAATTCCTTCTACGTTCAGCGGACCACATCTTAAAGCCATAATCAATCAAATTTGTAAAATATTTACAGAAAAATTTTAGTTTGGGAAATTGCCAATTTAATGCATTTATATTTCATTTAAATCTGCTGCTTATTTTTAACGGGAGATCCTTAATGTTTTGAATTCCTGATTTAAACCCCCAGGATCATGTTCATGGACAAGGACCTTTATTATTTAAGTACATTTATTTACTGATTTGATACTAGGTTTGTCCCAGTAGATTTCACGGAAAATTATCTAGTTGTGTGGTTTTTAGCATGCAATTTTTCCTTTAATGTTATAGTTTAGCTGTAGATGTGATATTTAATTATGATTACGTGCATTTTACAATCCATTGGAACGATAACCCACACTTAATCTACTCACGTGTTTCATTATGCTATTTAAAAAATGTTATTTATAATATTCCTGTCTATTCCCTTTATTTATTGCTTTAATGAAAAAAAACAATAGGGAAAGTCCCTTGCAAAAGGAATTGAAAATGCTTCTAGGTGCGACTGATACAAACAGAGGTGGATGGCCCGATAAGGATTGATGGAAGATACGGGCGAATGGTTTAGAAAAAGTGTAGTTTCTGTCATCGGAAGAGAATGGAGGAGATGGGTAGGCGGTGTGGAGGTATAGGAGGAGGTGTCTGGCATGGTTCAACGTGTTGGACTTTAGATTTATGAAGGTATGTGTGAGTGACCTGCCTAATGCATCAATTAGCGCGACGCGATCCCATAAATTGTGAAATTACGAGATGTATTCAGCTTATATTAGTGCTTCATACATATCCCCATATAAACATACCTATACATGAATGAGTTCCTGCACATTTCATGCATATAAAAAGTAGATACCAAGATTAATTTATAATACGCTTAAATGGAGAGATTTAGGATTATCGCTGTATAGGTTTGTTTGTGAAAGAATTTATCAGAATTTTTATTTATATCCTCATTTGCTTAATTGTTATATTTTTCATTTCAATACTACATAATGTCATACTATCTTATAAACAAACTATGTCTTAGCAATTATAACATAGGTTATGTTTCAAAAATGCTGTTTGAGACCAACAAGAGGTTATTTAACATTGCCCAAATTCGATGGATTTTTTGTGATCATTTTGGGTCATTTTGAGTATATTTGACAGCGAAGGAAATAAATTTTACTTTATGGCTAGAATTCATAAAATTTTGAATTTATTTTTAAATTTTTGGAATCCCGAAAATTTTGGAATTTTTTAACCCTACGATGGTAATAGGGGTGATGCACCACCCATACAAAAATATATTTTTGCGTGTAAAACTTGCAACATTGTACGCTGTGGCTCGGTCGTTCAGCTATTCTCCCAGTATAATGAGGTTAATCAGTGTGCCTGTCGGCTTGGAGGTGTGTGTTTTATGAAGGCGGTTGGGGTGCTCTGTCACCCCTGTTACCTTTCGCGTTAGTGAAAATTAGTTACTGACCTTTTTTAAAATCTTTATTTTTTCTTTTAATTATGGCTAGTGTGCGAATTAGTGATCCGAACTTTGTGGACTGTTTCCTCTGTTTTGAATGAAGAATCAGAGTATAGTGGTGAAGATGAAACTTCTGCTGACGAAGAAGACAATATTGAACTTCATTCTGAACAAGAATCAGAACTACTGAGAGACTCTTCTGACACCGAGTTTAATCTTCAAACATTTAAAACAGTGAGAGGAAAGAATGGGCATGTCTGGTCAACTGTCCCTCCAGCTAGCACTAAGACAGCGGCTCGTAATATAGTGCTGATTTCCCACATAAAAGAAACTGTTCGAAGTATTACATCTGAAAAAGATGCATTTCTCCAACTTATTGACCGAAGTATGATTGATCTTGTTGTGAGAGAGTTATAGGCGAAGTGTGAATTACACTGATCAAAGGTTCGTGGGTAAAACAGATGCCTATGAAATTCTTGCTTTCATTGGTCTCTTGTACACATCAGGTAGTCAGAAGGATAGCCACCATAACACATCGGAGATGTGATCTTCTTATGGAGCTTCGGTTTACAGGTGCAAAGCAGGCAAGGTGTGCACTATGCCCTCGCTCTAAGGACAAGAAGGTCAAAAGAGCGTGTTCAGAATGTGGTGTGCCAACGTGCAGTGACCACAGAAGAGAGTTATGCACTAACTGTGTTTGAAACTGAATATACTAACCTAATAATATCAATTTTTATTTGAGGTTAAAAGTAATTCTTGAATACGAAATTTAAATATTATTTTCTTCTTTTTTATTCTATTTTGCAATAGATATCTATGGGGTGATCAGTCACCCCATGTTACTAATGAAAGGTGTATAATTTGTGTTACCATCGTAGGGTTAAAAATATTTTAAAACTTTCGGATTTTTTTTCGAAAATGTGTAATTTTTGACATTTTCTATAATTTTTGGAATATTATAATTTTTTTTAGATGTTTAACATATTTGAATGTGTTTATTTACTCATGAGAAACACCGCTGGAACGCAATATCTCTGAATAAATCAAAAAATGTACTAGTAGACAATAAGATTTTTGTTCAGTTATCCCGGAGGGATGGTAATTCGTACATGTAATGTTTAAAATGTAGGTTCTGCACAAACTACGAAAAGTTAACACGAAGATACATCTCTCTATTTTTTAAAAAGTTCCGGCAAACACTAAGCCGGCAGACGATTTCGACAAATCTTCCGTCTAAATACATGGCGTGATTTCTATACGGGATTTAGGCGATTAATCGTCTGCCAAAAAAGCATGGGTTCGATAACATGATCGTTTGCTTTCTCCATTTGATTAACATGTAAATGAGTGTTGGGTATTTTTCGTTTGCATATTAAAAGGACTTAAAATTGCCTTATGAATTCGGCACTTGAACGAAAGAACGCACGAAAGAATGAAAATTCATTTA
Organism: Uropetala carovei; assembly: GCA_036926305.1. Taxonomy (NCBI): domain Eukaryota; kingdom Metazoa; phylum Arthropoda; class Insecta; order Odonata; family Petaluridae; genus Uropetala; species Uropetala carovei. Next base: position 1,828,208 of record JAXCHB010000076.1, read on the forward strand.
CCTACCGTTAATTTTCAAATATGATTCGAATCGGTCCACAAAATCGATTTAAAGACGCAAAATTTATGGCTTTTTGAGAGGAAAAACCTTCGCTGCCAAAAGCCGTCTGCGTTGTTGCCGAATTAATGAAATTACATACATTGAATTGATCTTGGACAAGGGAATAGGAAGGGAGTCTGAGGGAAGGAGAGTGAGAGGAAGAAAGAGAAGGAAATGTAATTTGGCCTTTGTGTTGTTTTTGGGACCACTTAAATAAATAAATAAAAAGATTCCAAATAAATTAATTGTTGGTCTGTGCAAAATTACGCAAATGCTTCTCATATCTGACTAGTTAAAGTTTGCCGAGCTTAGTGAGACTAAATAGAAGCCACGTAGCGCGTAGGCCCCTGGATCGAGTGGAGGGCAGGGTCGATGCGCGTAGCGTCTAGGGGCAGAGCCCCTAGTTATACAATATAGCTGTATTGTATATTCACAGGAGTTACTCCAAAAACTGTTTCAATTTTTAAAAAATTTACTTATTCGTGAATGTTATAATTTCTGATTTCATAATTTTCCGTAGCTATTTCGCTTATGCTTTATGCTAAGTAGAGCTTTGTCTCCTCCAGTGTTGTGCCGCGTCAGGTGCCCTGACATTGTATATTCAATTGTAATCAATCGGCTGGCTTAGTGAAATAGATCTTGTGGTATCAGGCGGGAACAGTTTCAGGAAATATTCTTCGCCGAATTTTCGTTTATATTCTTTGTATTTCTATTTAAATCATGACTATAGTTTAACTTTATCAGGTGCGGTATTTAATTACACATATTAATATATAATTAACTTGTCGCTATTTTCAAACTATTACCTCATACCAAAATTTCTCTATTGATCTTTTCCGTTTTTTGTTTTATTTTAAAGACATAATAGGACGATTAATTGAATAATTCTTTGCCTATTATATATACTGTCTGGCTCCGGCAGCTAAAAAGGCCACCTGACATGACGACGACCTGCATGCACGTTCATGAAAACTGCATCTTTCTTATTTACTTCACCATCTTAACGAAATAATACGATTTATGAATATAAATGATTCATATTGTTGATGCGTTTTGTATTCTTGAGTTAACTACAATGTCACGGCAATGAAGACGGTAGAAACTTGTTTGCGGTCAGGGAGAGAATCATGAAGGAAAACTCGTTCAAAATTAACGCCTAGTTTATTAAAGCTTAACGGAGAGAATGATTAGTATTTTTTTGTACTTTTCGTCAACTGGCCTTAAACACAGCTAATTTTCTTTGTTGTATGCATCTAATATGCTACGTGAAATAACTTGGTCACCACTGTAATTGATGCTGTATGTTCTAATGACTGTCATTGGGTGTTAACACCTACTTGTCATTGTCTAGATCGCTGTATTGAAGGCTATTTCTAAAACTAAGTTGATTCATCGTCTGGCCCGATTCATCCTAACTAACCTTAAATGTTATTACGTACAGTATTCAATGATAACTAAACTTGTGAAAAAAATTTAAAGAGGTTCGATGCTGTGGATTTTTCACTTACGTTTGTCTTGGAAGCCTAAATTACCCAGAAAGAGAGCGACCATAGAGTATATTTGAGAGAGAGAGAGTGATGGAAAATAAAAAATTATTGCGCCTCTGATTCGCGAATCGAATCTAAAAACATCAGTAACCCATAAACTCCGCGTTGGGATCCTTATGTCGATCCGTAAAATGCGAAACGCATTTACTCTTGCGAGTTCATCGGTTGCGTCTCCCTCGTCCTACTCATATTATACAGAGATTTAAACGGGGGTCACGTGATATAACCGTTAGCTGGATCCTTCCAAATGGTGATATACTCTCTCTCTTCCACTCCCATTATTCCTTCCCCACTCCTGCCCAATACCTTTCCCCACCCCCTTTTCAAACTCCATCCGCTCCTCCCCCGCCCCATGTTCGAATCTCCGCACTTTATGCGGAGGGTGAGAACGACTACCTCGCACGGCATCCCACCGAGAGATGTCGCACCGGGGGCCTTATCGCGCAATCGATTTTCGATGGGATTCGATTGTTTCTCCGAATGGCCTCATTATTTCCCGTCCCCCCGTCAAGGAAGCGATCCGATTGAGACGCATGGTAGGGATAGGAGACGGAGTGACTGTTTGGAGGAAGGGAGAGAGAGAAAGAGCGTGTGTGTGATATGGAAGAAGGGAAGGAGGAGGTGGAAAAAGAAAGAAAAAGGAGGTAAGAAAGGAGAGAGTCGATGGGAGTGGAAGGAACAGTCTTGGGTACGGTGGTAGTTCTTAAGGAGCTCCGCTGGTGTACGTGTGTGTTCGTTCACATAAGAGCGGGCGCAAGGAGGAAGTACTAACGTAAACGCGCGATAGCTTAGGATGCGAGTGGTTGGGGGGGAAGGATGCATTGAGGGGGAAAAGGAATGCACGGAGTATACTCTGCATGAGCCTCGTTCATTACCAGGATTAAACCCTTTAAGCTCTCTCTCTCTCTTTCTCTACCTCTTCTCCATCTCGGATGTAGTATCTCGCTGTAGGGAAAACTTGGCTAAGCTACCTCGATAGGTAGGGGAAAGAATAGGGGAAGGAGGTGGGCAAGATGGCGGATAGGGAGGGGAAATAAGGGAGAGCGAGAGAGACGAGAAGGAGAAGAGTACGAGAGAGATATAGACGGTCCGTGTCTGGGGGAATATGGCATTTGTGGAGGCGGCGTCTGAAATTTTATTTCCTTTACCTACCACCCTACTCTCTCTCTCTCTCTTACTTTTATAAGCCCTGCTAACAATGACGAGGTAATTTTTTCTCGGTCGGTCGATTGGGTGGTTGGTTGGGTTGGGTTGCCTGGTTCGCGGGTGTCGGGGGAGAGGTATAAGAAGAGACGGGGGTGAGAAGGGGGATGGTATGACATAAAGGCGAAGGTTTGGTATATAGTGGGATGGGAAAGCAGAGCTTTGGGAGAACATATCTCCCTCACCCCTTTCGTTTTTGGTGCTAGGATGGAGTAGAAGGTAGTCTGAAGCAGACTTCTAAGGGATTTAAAGAAGTAGGTATATGAGGGAAGAGGGATGGGAAGGGGAGAGTCTTTGAATGTGAGGAAGAGAATTTGGCTCGGGGGAATGTCTCAAAGAGGGTTTGGTGGGCGTCGAAGAAGGGAGGAGAGGAAGAGTGAGGGGGAGACGGGAGGAGGGGAGGGAAGAGTTTTTGAAGAGAGGGATGGAGGCTGATGTGGGAGGGGGAGGGGGGGGGGCGGTTTGAAACGCGGCTCTCAAATTTATGGAAAACCCTTTCCGACGTAATCTATGCGGGAGGAGAGAAATTTGTAAAAGCTTCGCTTTTCGCCGCGAATATGCAAATAGGATAGAGGCGGAGTGATGGAGTGAATTTGCGGTATGATAATAAAGAGTTTGTGCTAAAGCAAACGGAACTTGTTTGTTGGTTTACTCCCTGGACGCAGTAAATCGGACTAAAATTAACTTTTTGGGGAATCTGCTTGCTTTTGTTACTTTTTTTGGGAGTGCCGCTAAAGATTGATTCTGGAAAATTATAAATATCCATTTATTGAGACGAAAAATTGGGGGTAATAGGGGTTTGGAGAATCAGTTTCTTTCGTTGCTTTGAAAACTTCGGCTAATTTTTTAAACATGTTTACTTGGTCTAAAGATCCAGTAAATTTGTAACGGGACCAATTTACCGTAAAATACGTTTCTAACAGATTTACCAAAGAAATAGCTTGTCCCTGGGAAAAGTTGTTTATAGTGTGTGTGTGTATGAGACGTACTTACAGTGTAAAAATATTGAATTTTTACCTTCTATCACCTGTTCGTATTAAGACGGCATTCAGATGAAAATGATATGTACAAAAAGTTATGGAGAAAATGATAAGATCTTTACGTATTTTAAACAATTTAAATTGTTGATATGTTATTCTATAGGTACGTTGGCAGATTATCTATTTCAAAATGAACGAAAAACATTCTATACATGTATTAACATTAAACGATTAGAAACTAAGAATTAAATTTTACCCTATGCTTATCGTTACATTCACAAATTATTCAAATGCTATATTTTATATTTAGACATATATTGGCCTCAATTACAAAGAGAAACGAAGTCTTCCTGTTTTATCGCTATATAAAATATCCCCAGTTATTTTACCATATAGCTGCCACAAATTCTACGAAAACAATATAAACCTGGAGCCACCTCAATAGCCAATACCGTGACACTATATTTTCTCATAATCTCATGTATAATACATCGAAGAAGTAGCCCCGCGATTCAAGGTAAAAGTGAGGAAGTTAGTTTAGGGGAAAGGGACTTAGGGGATGGGGGTGGCTAAAGGGAGCAACGGAGGAAGCGAATAGGAATAAGAAGGCCCGTTGGAAGAAGATGAGAGAGAGAGAGAAAGAAGGGTAACTTGGGTGGGAATAGAAATAAAGGGGACCACGAAGGATGGGAAGGCGGCAGTGGCGTAAGGATTTTGGAGGATTTGGCAGAGGAGACTGTCGTGGATTTGGGAGGCGTCTCATATAAGGCCATTCGGCAGGAGGAGTTTGGTAAGGGGAGAAGTGGGATGGGGTCGAGGGAATAGGAGAAGGGGAAACACGCCCAGAATTCATGGGGTGGAATTAATAGAGTTTCGCGACTGCAGTATCACCAATTCCTTCGCCCGCCCACTTCCCGTGTCATTGCCCTCTCTCTGTCTCACTCTTCATACCACCTCCCTCTCTCTATCTGACTTCAACCCGCTCTTTCTCTCTCTTTGCCCTCCATCTCTTCTCTCTCTCTCCTATCTTATTTCACTCTTTCATAATCCTCTCTCCCTGACTCCTTCTTAATTCTACATCTTTTCACGTATCTTATATTTCTTCCGCGTTTCATCCTTCACCTCCCTCTATAAATCTTTCCATATTTTCGGCCTCTCCGTCTGTTTCCTTCCATTTCTTAGGAGTTTTCGCTCTATTTACTTTATTAATGTTTGAAATCATCTGAAAACCGTTCCGTATATTTATATATTCCCCTCTCTTTCTATCGGCAGTTTTTTTTTTAGATTAGCTAGATTACTCGTTTATATTGCCTAAATCGAATTCTTTTTTCAAAGCCGCGGAGACATCTTGTTTTCCGATTTCGTAAATAAACCTTAAATATTATCGGCTAAAATGGGACTTCTATCGAGTATTTACATTTATCTGACATTCTTATTTAAATAAGGAAAATGGTTGTATTTGAGGACATAAGCTTACTTTTTTATTTATCTTTAGTCTCGTGACTTTTCTAATAGTTGAATAAATTCTAGCGTTTAATGAAAAGGCTTTGAATAACTATTGGAATTTGATTTTTAATGGCACATGCTTATCAAGCATTTCAGCAAGCAACAAAATATATTCGAGAAAATTTAAAGGAATTATAAAAGGCAATTTGTCTTAAATGTTTAAGATTGTACCTATTTATAATGATAATGATTGACAATCTACTGAAGATTTCTCTAGTTGTCCAAATCCAATGAAAAAATACATGCGATATCTTAAATCTTGATTTTATTAATACTTAATGTTATATCAGTTATGATAATAGGTTTCTAAGAAATAACACTTGATTTAAATAAATATATAACTCGGGAATGTTAATTTACAGTTATCAGGATAATGTTTAACTAGCTGTTTTATGGAACTTTTAAATCAATATGTCATTTTATGCTAGGAAAACAAAACCCAAACTTATTAGTATCATACATTGTTAAATAATAATTTTAACACAGAAAGATATGTTTCATGCTTCTAGCAAAATTTTCACGCTAAATATAATTAATTCAGATTTTCAGTTTGAAATGTGTTAAAGTATGTGAAAGGATTCTGCGGATTTGCGGAAAGAATCGAAAGAATTATCCATCTGTTTTAATAAATCGTGTTCTCTAATATACCCATTTTGCTTCAAGTTTAATAATTTTCTCATACGCGTTGTGTCACGTTGAACTTTAAAAGCTTCTGAACTGTTATTCTTCGACAGTATATTAATTCTCAATCCAAGAGGAAACGAAACGCAAACCAAGACCACGTATGTCGTGCGTGAAAAATGTCCCAATTTCTGCTGGAATAAAATGCCCTCTGATTCATGCATCATAAATAACAACTCATCTTCCTTTTATTGCTGCTTCCACGAAATCGGATTAAGCCGATAAATTATCACAGTTAATCAAGATCCGATTTGATTTACGCCGATGAAAAGCACTTCTTTTTAGCATGAATCGTTTGTTTTTTTATCTTACAGAAAATTCCCAAAGAAAACAACAGGATAGAGAAATCAGGAGATTTAATGCAATCACATATCTTTTTTCTATATTTGTGTCGTTCCTACGTCGTTAAATATCTACAACAGAAAGTATTCGCTTAGATTCAATGCATTGTTATGGATACCTAGTCTTTCTCTCCCTCGTGAGTGCTTTACAATTTAGAATTTCCTTTTGTATTGTAGTAAATCCTCGTCCAACGCAGATTTGATTATACACGGTTAAATAAATGTAGCAATTGCTTACCCTACAAATTTAAAAATTTTAATCACACGTGGATCTGAATTTAGCACTCTCCACCTTTTTGTATGTGACGTGTGAAGGTTCATAGCACACACGAGCACGTGATTTTATCCATAGGTTGAAATTATGACCATCATCGTAATGCTCAACACGGTATTTTCCAAAACCACGCCTTGCGCAATGGCCTTCAATACTAGGAAAACCGATACCTCTTCCTTGTGTTTCTCCATTCGGAATTTTCTTTTATATTATTTCCGTTCTCTCACAGCGTGGGTAATGCTTATTATCTCAACTCAACCTCCCCCTTCTCTCCCTCGTATCTTCTCTATTTCATCCACCCTTTCCCTCCTCCTTTCTCTCACTCCCTTGTCGGCCTCTTTTCTAACCTTCCTCCCTTGTCGCCCTCCTTTCTCTCCCTCCTCCCTTCTTCCCTTCCTCGCCTTCTCTTCACTATCTTCTCCGACCCATTCCACCCCTCCGCTCTCGATCCAACTCCTCATGCCTCCGTCTCACTAACTCATCCCTTAACTCACCATCGCCCTCCTCGTTCCCATCGCTTCCCGTACTTTACCATTCCAAATCCTCCACCCTGGGCCACCTTATCCTCCCATCAGGCCAGAGCGGTTCAATCTCCCATTTCCTTCCTCCCTCTCTTTTTCTCTATTTCCCTTCGCAACTCCTCCCTCCCCACTTATGCTTCCTTTCTATTCACCGCTTCGTCTCTCTCTCCCTCTCCTTCCCTCCGGGTCCATATCCATCGCCACCCGCCCTACGCCACACTAATCATGATCCATTTCTATTCCGTCCCCAAACTCCCTTCGTCTCGACCTGCTTCCTTACCCTCTTACTCGATCTCGTTCACATTCCAAACTCTCTCTCTCTCTCCACCCTTGGGTTACATTAGCTTCGGGAGAGGGGGAGGGAGGGAGGGGGGGGGGGAGGAGCTCCTTGAGGCTGTAAACGGTTCCGCAGGACTTCATTGAAATAAGTCCACGTGGAAGCCGGGAAAAAATAAGAATTCCAAGGGAAGGGATGGTATCTTCTTACCCTCCCTACTCCGGAATGGGGAACTTCGTGCTATTAAAAAGAGGATAGATACTTCCGCCTTCTCTCTTTCTCTGTATTATCCCACCCCCTCCGATTTTCTTGTTGCCAAGTGAGGTTATTATCCTTTGTGGAAATCTTTTAAACGTCGTTTTTCGTTGAATCAGCCAGATGGTTTGGAAAGGTTTTCTCGTTTTAGCCGAAACCGGATTACAAGTCGTCTCTCTTAATTGTTCAAGGAAGGAGAGGGAGACCTGATAAAAGAGAGCGGGGTATTTTTTCTTCGGCATGCGTTGCTAACCATACTGTTACCTCTCTCGGTGCTAAATTTTTCTGTAAGTATTGTTTGAATTTGGAGAGCTTTCGCCGTCTGAGAATACTTTCTGTTGCAACAGGATATTGAATACGCTCGAATAATTTTAGGAGTAAATATTTATTCATGATGACATCGGTTCAAATTAACTGGTCTTCTATAAGTTAACTTCGTCGTAATTAATTCATTACAGAAGAACCTATACTGGAATTCATTGTATTAATTAATGCGGGGTGTTTGTAAAGTTTTATTTATTTCGCTTATCGGTACTGGAAAGCTACTTTGAAATTAAAATATTTCAAATATGCCTATACACCGCAACAATGTGTTATGCCATAATTGCGAAATTTCATTTTTATTTTAGATAGTAGCAAAATAAACTTTGACTTACTCTTCCTGATGAGTAACGAAATGCTTCCAACATTTTAGTCCTAATATGAAAAAGAGTAAAAATGTCAAATCCAGCCAACGATACTTTGCTTAGGATAAAACGATGCTCCTCTTCCAAGACACCGAGTCGATAAAACTTCGAAGAAATTAGTTTAAGGAAGTAAAGGGAAAATATTTGAACACGCGGAATCTGGCACGTTCTTATGGGGCCATCTTTTTATTATTTTCTTATCCTCCGCATACTTTGCATTTCGTTTAGTTTACCCTCCTCCTCCCCCCCCCCCCTCTCTCTCTCTGATCGAATCGCAAACTTCCACTCCTCCCTCAGATCCGCTGCAATCATGCGCCTTCTTCTCCCTTCCGAAAATCCCCTCTCTACCCTCCTACCCCATCTCTCCTCACCCCCATTCTCGATTTTCCCCCCATCGCTCGTTCCTCCCCCACTAATTTCAGGTTCCGCGTCTTCATTATCGTTTCCCGTCCCATCATCCCCCTTCTCTCTTTCCTTCTTAATTCTCTCTCTCTCTCTCTCCCCTTATACCCATCTTCTTCTGTTGCTTTCTCTTATCTTTATTTCTTTCATTTCGATTTTCTATCTCCTTTCTCTTTTAATGGCTTCTTTCTCTTTTAATCCCCCTCTTGCAAGATTCTCCATCTTTATTTTTATTCTCCTCTGTAAATCTCTCTTATCTTCGCTTCCTCGTATTCATTCCAAATTTCTTCTCCTCTTCTTCGTGTACTTACAGTAATAGCGTAGGCGGGCATGAAAATCCAAGTTTTTAGATGAGGGAGTAAGAGTGAAGAACATTGCTAATCTTTTCTATGATGTGTTTAGTAATTCTGACGAATAATTGGAGGCAAAACATAATCTTATCGACTTATTTTTGCTTCGAAGCGTAAATTAATGGTGTTCCGTTGGCAATATTAACTCCATCAAAACAAAACTCTGAGTTATTTTTATTAGAAACTTTTCACCTTACATTAAAAAAATCTTTTATATGCGTTCGTCCGATATTTATTTATTTATATTTTGGGTTAGACCATTTTTTGTTCCCTCATATTTATTGAACGAATGATTGGATCTTAAAGAGTGTTACGTTGTTTGAAAGCTTGTGGCTTGCAGATGGATTTTAGCCCATAAACAATTTTGTATCTCATCTAGATGTTAAACTGTGAATGTTCATACTTTCCAAAAGTCTATATCGTTGCGGTGGCTCTGCACGCGTGGTTGGGGGCGTTTTAGTAGTACATAGGCACAGCATTCTTTGCTCCAAAATTAGAAATAATAGCTGGAAATACGGATTTCAACGTGAGTTGTCATTTTTACCAATATATGGAGGGAGAAGTTATAACACTTAATTGCAAGAAAGTTTTAGCTTATTTCTATTACGTCATTTCATACCTCAACAATGTTCACAAATGATTTGAAAACTTTGAAGCTTTTCATAAAACAATTAACTCGTAATCAGTAGATGTTTCATTTGGGAATGTATTTTTATACCTCACGCTGCGGTAGATGGTTTGTGGGTAGAAAGTATCTTCGAAATTTCAGAACTTGCGAAATAGGGTGCCATGGCGTAGAGGCGAGCGCGTTGGCCTGCTACGCTGAGATATTGAAAACCTGCGAAAGTTGCATTTTTTCAATACAACTTGCGCCCCCCCCCCCCCCTCCCTTTGCGTGTTTAAAGGAGAGCACGCGAATCAACGCTTCATCCTTCGGAAGGGACATAAAGCCGTTGGTCTTCCTTGGTGCCTTTCGAAAAGAGCAGGCCAATGCCGGTACCGGGCTTCTCGTCTTATTAGCTTTGTGATTTAAACTGACGAGCCTACTAGCGCTAGAGTCGTATGAAGTCATAAAGTTCCACAAATCACGAACTTTGACATCAGTCATTGTAAGAAAGCGAGTGAGGTAAATTAATTATGTTCGTTTTTTTCATTGAATTTTCGCACTTAAAAGAATTTGAAAAAACTCAAGAATATAATATTTTTGCCTTATAAAATAGGCGGCCTTAAAATAATAAAACAAGAAAAATTTCAGATTATTTGTTCGTTCGTTTGGTGTCGTGTACTTGTCATTACTATAACTTATCATTTACGTAATAATCTCATTCCATAAGCTGGAGTAAATTGATTTTGAATATAAAGTTAATAGCAAAACACATTTTTTTAATGAAGCTCAATCTTGAAAACCTCCTATCAAAGCGAAATTATTACGTAAATGATACACGTAAAGCAACAGTAATGAAAATAATATGACACAAAAATCTTTTATAACGAGCAAATAATATGAAAATTTTCTTGTTTTATTCTTATATTTTATATCTCTGGAAAGTTTGTCATAATTCAAATCTTTCGTATCATTGATACTCTTTTCATACACCAGTTGCATTAATTAAACTCTATATTCGAAGGTACCGGTTTCACCTATTAAAAAATTCACGCATCGAATATATAACTGTTAGATATTTTCTGCACTCAAACCAAATCTCCCTTGTCCCTTGAAATGTATGCATAGTTTTCCAGAAATGCAAGCAACACGATCAAATAATAACCATTGCTTCGGTATCCCTCATTACCTTCCCTCCTCTTCCCTCTCTTTCCTCCCTTACGAAAGTCTAGGGTTGACTCTTCTCATCGTGAGAATCCCAAATCCCTCTCCATTTTTCCCGTCAATCTCCACCCATTCATACTCCATCTCCTTCTATTAATCCCACAGTCATTACTCTCCCTTTCCTATCGTCCGCCTTGATTCAAACCCTTTCCTTGTCTCTCTCCTGTCACGCTCACCTCCTCTTAACAATCCTACTTTCTCTACTCGTGAGATCCTTTACACCGCTGCACTTCTCTCTGTCTCCGGAGTAACCTGCGGCGATCCTTCCTCTCTCTCTCTCCCTCTCCCCGTGTCTTTCTTGCTCTCTCTCTTTCACAATGTCTGAGAGAATCCCATTCAATCGGTGTCATCGCGAGACTCTCTCTCTCACACACACACCCTAATGAATGCGCAGCCTGGAAACGAACCCTTTCACCCACCTCCCACAAACAAATAGTTTCAGGGGCCGTATATTTCGCCATCTTGAGGTGGTGATGACGATCGAGGCGGTTGGTATTGGCTATGGGAACGAAATGGTTTAGAAGGGTTTGATTTACGGTCGATGACTGAGGATGAAAGGAAACTGAACGTGTCATTGATTCGGATTGGTTCGGATCGCAAATGATTCACCGTGGAGAAGTTAACTCCACGTGACGCTGTGTGTTTGTTTAAATACAGTAAAAAGAAAGATTTGGAATAAACGAATACATTCTTTGATATTATACGCATAGGTTCTCTATAGGTATTATTAAGCATAATCATTGTTTGTCTATTGCATACAAGATCACATTTTATAAAATATCTGCTGTAGACAGTTACGGTATTTAAAAGTAAAGAATAATATGTATTTTAAAATACATTATGCGATAATATTTATACTCTGGATTGGTTTAGCAAATCTACAGATACTGTTTTCAAACCTAATTCAGGTAAAATGTATATTCCTTTTAGGAAGCACATAACTGAAAAGAATCGTACGGTTGTGATGGAATTTTCGTCCACACATCAACCGCTACAAACAGGTTATTTACTATGCCGTCATGATTATTCTGACTTTCATGTTAGAAAATCCGTAGATGATCGTCACAATGTATACTAAATATCACAAAATTATAAAAACAATACTTACTCGACCTGTAAATAACTTTTTTAAATTTTAATTACACGCGATATACTTGGTTACGAGAAAGAAGCCATAGGTGGAGAAGTGGCTTACATGATGGAATCCTTAAGCAGAAATCCTTACTTTAACGATATCCCCTAGACGTAGAGGACCGCACGGGAACAGTACGATTCCCTCCCTCTCCTTTCCCCCGCAAGACTGCGATCTTAGTCCCGTCTCTTCCTTTCCTCTCAACACCCCCGAAAACAATCCTCTTTTCCCCTCACATCCTCCAACTCCCGGCAAACCCAGTCCCCACCTTACGGGGACCTCGAAAGTTCCGCACACGACGCGATCAAACTTCAAGGCACTCGATCCTGTTTTCCTTCCATCCGACTCTCATTCTCCCGAGAGATGGCGTTTTAATCACTCTCCCTTTTGAAATGAAACATGCAGGCGGCGTGAGGAGAGGGTGTAAGGGAGTAAGAGTAGAGGAAAAAGGAGAGGAGGGAGAGGGTGTGGAGGAGAAAGGGTAACTTTCTGCATCGTTCCCCTTCGAACCCCCAGCCCCTATCGTATACCCTGAAATCAACCCTCCATGCTCCCACGGGCATCCCATCCCTTTTACGGTTGCGACTCCGGAGGAAAGGAATGGAATTCGCAATGTTTTTGAGGGGTGGAAAAGGGGGAAGGGACGCAATAACGGGGAAAATTATATTGAGGGGGAAAGGATGCTTATTTCCTCTGTATGTATCAGCGTCTCTTCCTGCCCGACAGTGAGTGATGTATCGGTGACCAAAGGGTTAACACTAGTCTGCTCGTCTAGAGCGATTGTTTCAATCTTCTGGTCCCGTCCTAGGGAATTGCCGTCCGCGGATTGGTTTTATCATCGCTCATCCTCTGGGTTTGATTTCTCCAAAGAGGCGCAAGGCATTGGAGACAGGATTGTCAATAAAGCAATCGTTTAGTAATGAAAAAATGTTCGGTTTAATAGTCCTACGGAACAAATAAGATCCTTTTCGTTGAGAATAAGGTATTCCAACGACTCTACCTTGCAATTTTTCGATATAATCCTTAAACTTTGCATTCGGAAATGATTTTTGTATCTCTATTTTTCTCTCCGTTCCTCCTTTCCCCTCCATCTTCACTTACCATTTTCTCTCAGCTCGTGGTTAAGTTCTGCTTGTGAAAAAAGGCTATGAATTTTTTCATTTAAAGCTCTATCCCTGTAGACAAAAATAAGATTATTATTGCGTAAAATCCAACTCAAACAAGAGAATGCTCTACTTATGATGCTTTTGTGCCGGCTGTTGATTTTTCCACCCCTCTTCATGGAAATGGACGTAGATTAGCGAGAGCTTCGATGAAATCAGTTCAATCTCTTGGTGACCGATATCGATGTAAGGATCATCAATTACATGAATTAGGGTTAATAACAGAATTTATTCATTGACTCTTAGTATTTTTAAAGTAACAGAAGTTTATAATTTGAAAGTAGAAACAGATGGCAAGCATTACACGGAGTCTTGAAGGGTATTTTTTTTAACAAACGATAGAAGACGATTTCTTAAGAATTTACATAAGGGAAATCACCGCCAATCTCGAGATTTTCTATTTATTTTTAATTAGCATAACACACCGCTTATTATAAAGATAGTATCAAACCACAGACGTACTGCATGCTTTGAATTCATGACCATGTCTTTGGAAAGAATACATACTACCCACGCGCTACATTTTCAAAATTGATATAATGAATATTAATTTCGCGTCACTATTACTTCGCCACGAGTTTATTCGTTCTTTAGTGGAATAAAACCGTTGCGCGCGGATATCACATTGAAGTATCTGCCGTAGTAATTCGCGCTGCCGTCCACCTCAGACGCCCGGGTAACTTGGCGATAAATTAAGTTTTTAATGAAAAAGAAGAAGAAGAAGAAGAGGGGTCAAGAGATGCTCGATTGTCATCCCGCCTTCCTCCTAATGAATTAAAGGGTTTAATAAAAGAAAAGGAACTGATGCTAATGAAAGAAAGGGGAGATATATAGACCGTAAAAAAAACGGGATGGGAAACAATGCTTTTAAGGGTAAATCAGAGGAGAGGAAAAAAAACCTCGATGTTGATGGGATCGAAGGAAAAATCTTATGAATTTCCTTTCTCTATTATTCTCTCTTATTTTCGAGTTTTATTTTTCATCCACCTCGCGCGAGCGATTTTTTTTTATCCTTCATTCTCTCTGTCACTCGGGATGACTGAGGAGGGAGGGAAGACGAAAAGGAGAGATAAGGGAGGGTCTTAAGTGATAAGGGCTTTAATGAAACAAACGGAAACAAAGACGAAAATGTGCGGCGGGAATAGAGGAAGAGAGAGAGAGAGAAAAAAGATGATGAATCGCGAGAGGGAGAGAGAGGAATTTTTATTTTAAAAAAACCTCCAGAGAATGGTCATCAAATGCGATGAGCGAAAAAGAAAAAGAAGCGTGCCGGGAGAACGTTCTTTTTTTTGCGCGCGTCAAAACGGGAAGAAAGGTGATTCTACTTTTTTCAAGAGAGAGAGAGAGATACAGGGTGCTTTATTTTATAATTGCTCCTTTATATTTAAAAAAAAAAGGCACATCTCTCTCGTTCTTAATTATGAAAATCTGAGGACGAAGTCGAGGATGGAGAAGAGAGGTAATTTTCGGGAGAAATTACGCGCCGGACGTAAAGCGGTAATGTCTCCGTCCTGTCCTGACGAAAATCTGGTAAAAGTTGAGAAAAAGAAATGGACGAGCGATGAGTAGGGGATGGAGCAGTGATAAGAAGAAGAAAGGGCAGTGATATAGTGAGGGGGAGCGAAGTTATGAAGGTAGAGGGAGTTGGTAGAGAGGAAGAGTAAGATTGATGTAGGAAAGGGAGAGGAGTTGAGGTAGTGACGGAGAGAGGGGAGGAGGTGGAGAGATGGAATAAAAGAATGGAGGGTGAAAGAGCGCAATTCCTGGAATCATAGGTGAAAAAGAAATGAGGATCCCATTTAGTAATTTTATTCCTCCGTTCTTTGTTTTTATTTCACCTCTTTTCATATCCTCAGTTCTTCTCAACCGTAAACATTTGTCAGTACCTTACCGCGCCGAAATAAAAGGGTAGCATAAAGAGGGAATTAAAGAGAGAGAGAGAGAGACAGAGAGAGAGAGAGGCAGGCATAGAACGAGAGGGAGTTAAAAAAAGAACTCAGAGAAAAAATAATATTTTTCTCTCGCTCAAAAATCGCGGCCTAAATGATGTGGCGAGTGGCGGAGTGGGAAATGGCCGCGAATGGGAGCGAGAGGAGTTGGATGAAAAAAAGAAAGGAAAAGAGTTTTTAAAAACCTGGAAAAGCCACGGAGCCAGGGTGTATAACGCTTGTCTCTTTGTTCATAACAAAGTGGCCGTCATTAACTTGCCTCTATTTAAATGGGAAAGATTTTTTAAAAATTTATCCGGGGTCTGTTGGTTGATTAATTCCGGTTATTTTTATTCATACTCCATCTCGAAACAATCCCAACTCTCGTAAACCGCCTTCATTAACATCATTTAGTTCTTTATTTTCCTATTCGAATAATTATCCCTATCATATGCCGAACTCGCTCCTGTCACGGACGAAATCAATCTCCGTAGAACAAATCTTCTCTCTTATGAAAAATGTAATTTCGGCCCGCTCTCGTCATCTCTCATATTTACGCCGAGTGGTTTATTATTATAATTCGTGTATTGTTCCACCCAAATTTAACAGCGAAACGACATTTATTAAATGCCGTTATCCTAAAAACAGGCCAATTTGGGAAACCCGCACTGATGTAACAATATTTTCGGTCAGTTTACTAGAGAAATATAGAGCTAGTCTAATGGTTGAAAAAATCAAGTATAAGCACTAAAGTATCAACAGTTGCAAAATTAAGTGATTGTATTAGCTATCTCTAATAGCCCCAACCAGTTTACCTAAATTAAGTACTTAATTTTTGATTTTTTTGGTACTTGAATACTTATTCTAGAATACTTTCTTTAATAACTTAAAAAGATTAATAATATATAAACAATTAGAAATAAACTAGTTGAAACCCGTCAAAAATGACGGGAAGACAATTCATTTTGATCGGATGAAAAAGTCACATTAACAGCTCTTTAATCACCACATACTTGGTGAAGGTTTTTTCGTTCATCAAAATCTTTCCTTGATAATTGGTGTGTTGTACAAAGACTTTCACATTTTTATAATTTCTTGCTCTTGTGAGGGCCACGTAGAGTTGACAATGTCCAAATACAAACTCAGGCAACATGATCAAATGTTTGGCTCTGAACTTTATTAATTGTCATTGCAAAACCAAAATGACTGGAAATTGGCGTCTTCGCATGGTGAAAGGTAAACTACTGTCACATGATATCAAATTAATGCGTGGAATAAACATTCGTTCTCCTTTGTTACTTCCCGTAATAATTTCTGCGTCGATAAAGTTATTTTGCAATTTTTTTACAACCAATCGGGTACCATTAAGAAATCCTTTTTTAAAATCTAAATTCCTAAGTAACATGATGAATGCTCCAACTTTGAGACGAAGATGATGTTGTGGCATACCCGATGGACAGTGCGAAGTTAATTTAGTATAAGAATACAACAATACTTAATATTTAAATGTAAACTTTATTTTGTTTGTTTCTATGGAACGAAATGTTAACAAAATTGTTAAATCAATCAGTCACAAAGGAAATTAGTAGTATTAGATTACACGTTCGTAAGTCGTCATCAAATAAGCATTAAAAGGATTTGGAAAATATTTATAAAGTATCCCTGCAGAAAGCTGATGACAGCGTTTTTATAGAACGATCAAGATGAAAAATATTGTTACTTTCACATTCCTCTTTAAAAATCTTTAAGTTTTATCCTCTTTTGGCAGAATAGAAGCCCTAGCGAAAGAGGTAATATGACCTGAATTGTGATATAGGTTCTGATCTGCCGAAGGGACTTTCATTTATTCAGAAGAATCTAAGTCCCCCATTTGCATCCTTTTGCCTCCTACGCCGAAGTTGGAAGAATGTATATGTTCTTTTATTGGTTTTTCTGTTCGTCGCGCACCTTACATGCCCCTCACCCTCTCCATCTCACTTTACCTCTATGATTCTCCCTTCTTGTTTCCTCATATTTTCTTTTGTCATTTTCCTCTTTCTCTACACTTCTAGATTTGTCTTCCTCGTTTTCATTCCTCTCTCTTTCCATACCTTCCTTCTATCGTATTTTCTCCATTCTTCATTTTCATTCCTCTATATTCCTCTCATGTAGTGATTCTTTCACTTTCTTTCTCCCGCCTTTTCTTTTCCTCCGTGCCTTCTATTCTACGAGTATTATTCCACCTGTCTTTCGACCTCATCATCTTCCAAACTGTTTCTACATTTTTTCTTACTCTAAATCCCTCCACGTCTCTCGTTTTTTCTCTCTTTTTCCTTATTTCCCATTTCCCCAATTCTCTCCTTTGCTCCTTTCTCGTCCCATTCTCTCATTCTATTCCCCTACCTCAATTTTCGGCATCTATACTCATCTCTCCCACTGAAGTTTGATAAAAAAAAAACAAGCAACGAAACTCGAGAAAAATGCGCCCGGTTGAAAACGGAGGATGAGACCGTTCACGTTTCCGCCATCGTCGCCGCCTTCCCCTAAATTCACGATCCTCGTTCGCAGGCACCGCAATGACGCTTCCCATTCTGAGAATGAGACGTGTGCATAAGAGTTCGCCCGAGTGCGCGTCGTAGCAGGAGGTTTTCGCAAAATTGAACACGTTTTGAGCTCCTTCCGAGTGGGAATGTCTCCTCTCACATCTGTAGGATTGCGAATTTTTTCCCGAAATGTACAAGCCGTTCAGTCTCGCGGTTTTTTTTCCCTTCCGATGCTTCGAGGCACGTAAACGTAAGCCTCACCGGCGATTTATCAAATTAAACGGGGTCGTTTTTCTTAAGCAGCGTGCATTTTAAGACCATGCACAGCAATAAATCGCGAATTTTTGAAATTCAGAACGAGTTTTTGAGCCCAAGAAAATTTTATAAATAAGTGACTGTTTCTCCAAGTAATTTTTTCCGGTTGCGTATATATGTGTGTGTACGTATGTACATGGATTATGTATCCGTCTTTAATTACCTCTGATGTGATGTTACATTGATATGTCATTGAGAAACTCAGAATACACCGTAAATGATTCTTTTTGGCTTGCATAGATAAAATCCTTTATTATGTAGTGTATTTTTTGTGTTGCAAGTAAAAATCCAATGGCAGACTTAAACTTTCTTCGTAGAACGTTGGTATTTCGTGACACGCTGCAGGAAACGTTCTATCGGCTAAAACGACATATATTATTAAGCATTTCTTATAATGAAAATATTGATATGTTCCTGCCGTATTTTATATCACTCTTAAATTTATCAAGCTACCTTTTAAGTTTATCTTATACATAAATTCGCTAGATTCTAATCGTGGTCTGATGAATTTATGCAGATCAACTTACTTGCATTCTATCCTTGCATCAACATTTGGTCGGATGAACGCGAAATATATCTTATGAGTCAACCTTTTAACGTAATGTGTTTTCTGTCTCCCATGTTTAACAAGCACTTATGCACCTTTTTTATTCGAAGTGGAAAAACATATTCGGGGACGACGGTTTACATTTTTATCCGCCCATCCATCGAAACCGGTAGAAAAAATGGTCAAAATAACTAGCGCGAGCAAAAATACACGCACTCACCCACACACGCAAACAATAACGGACAATTTTTCTCTCCCAAATTAAAAAAAACGGGAGCCATATATCCGCGGTGGGATTGTTACTCTTTCGCAGGAGAGGGAGAAAGAGAGTAAGAGAGAGAGAGAGAGAGAGAGAGAGAGAGGAGAGAGCCAAAAACCGAACTCATATTACCCACTCCAACGTACCATTCATCATCCCAGTTGTGTTTCCGCGCACAAATCAAGGCGACTTTATTTTTGAACTAACCTTTCGTCCGTCGTTCCTCCCATTCTTTCTCTCTCTCTCTCTTCCCACGCGCGATTCAGCGCCAAACTCGCACTCAATTTATTTATATTGTACCTGCTCCACCACCATCACTGCCGCTGCCTCCTTCTTCCACCTGCCACCTCTGAAATTTCCTCCCATTCATCAACCAACGGCCCGCTCAGTCTCTCTCTCTCCGCTCTCTTTTCTCCGTCTGTCTGTCTCTTTCTCTGTACTCTCTGGGTCCATCTGCGTGCACACCATCGCCCCTTTTCCTCGTCCACGCGCCTCCCTCTTCTCACTCCTCCATTCGCTATTTCACGGGACACGTTTCTGTCTGCGCTCTGTTACTCTTCCTCTCTCATTCCTGACCCTCCTTTTTTCTTTGGATGAAGGAGGAGAGTGGGAAGAGGATGGTTATTCACTCGGGAGCCATTCGACCAGGGCTGCAATTAGGTCGAGCGAGATGGAAGGGAAAGGAAAGCGGAGACGATTCGTGAGAGGTCCTAGGTTGCGTAATTTGGAGCCGAGGAGGCGCGTGGGGAAGGGGAGATGGAAGGAAGGCCGAGAGTTTGAGGGGAGAGAGGGCTGGAATAACAAAGGGTTTCTAGGCAGTGGATTAAAATAGCATATGAAGTATGTGGTAGACTGTTGAAATTTCTAGCTTTACGGTAATGGATATGACGGGAGCGCGGGAATGCGAGGAGACGGGGATTGTGTGTCGGACGAGATAGGACGGGATGTAATACTTCGAAACGGACGTTTGGGCTCATAAATATAGGTAATGAAATGCTAACAAGACGCGGTTTTGAGGCTCTTTATTACGAATTTCGACAATAATGTACCAGGTCGTGTGATACGAAGCGAAACATGAGGCGAACGTTTCAACCATGGACGGAAAGGAAGAGAAGGAATTGGTTATAAAGTGAAAAAGAGTCATTTGAAACCAGACTTTAATCGGTAACCTACGAAGCATAACGATTGTAAGCATGATAAGCACATTGCGAGAATGTACATTTAATTATTAGCCTTATCGCATGGCAATCAGTTTGTGAACACTGGTTTTATTAACATCTTCAGTGCTAATAACGATATGATTCACTAACAATAAGCTACCTTGACATTATGAAATTCCATTACAAAGGTAAGGAGAACTAAATTTTTCACTGGCCTAATCCGACATAAATTAAAAATTAATATTGGAATTAAATTGAATTATACAGTGAAAATTTTTATTCTCACTCTCTTATAACAAATCTATTTCAGGATCGAATTCTTTTGGATTAATATTTAAAGCTATTTCAAGCGTATTTAATAAATAATTTGCAAGCCAATTCTACATAATCGAGTTATTGTCGGTCAAATAAAAATCGTTTACAGGTCGTTTATTGGTATTTAAAGGATTGATTGTGCTAAGAAAAAAATCAGATGTGGCCAACACATGACTTTCTCCATATTTGGGGTATAGATATTAAAATTATTATGAATAGCATTATAAGGCAAAGTTATTATTTCGTATCGTAAAAAAATACAGTCGTCCTTATTGCCGTAAATTATATTTTGAATATGTTTACAGAATTCACCGCTGTATACTGAAAATTTACGAATAAATTATCTACTAAATGGAAGGTTCTACGAAAATTTGTTTCCAACAAAACTTTGAAGAAATATTATTCTATACAGCTTTTGTCCTTACGAATAATACCAGTAACGACGTTTTTAACCAGATATTTGATGGAAACCGAAAAAACCGATTATTTATAAATAATTCCGAAACAATAACTGCTATGAAAAATTGTTTCAAATAAAAGTTGTAGGAAATTAAATTTTCTATAATGTTTGTACCAAGTTGTATATGCAATAATGATGTTTTCAAGGAGAAATATCGCATAAACCGAATCGGGTTTCGAATAAACCTCGACTTCTGGTTAACCGTTACTGCCCAAAAACTAACTAGTTCTTTGTACTCATACCAAAGTGTTAAATATGAAAATTGGTAACGATATGGCAAGTAATTTTCGAGTTAAGAGCCCCCACAATCACATAAGCACATATCGTATATACAGATATGTACTCCGAAAATAATCTAAACGTGTTATAGGGATCTCAAAACATGTATTTCCGTTGAAATCTCGAAGTCGATTTTATTCACGAAAACAATACTTTCTCCATACTACGTATATGGAGAAAGTAAAAACACGACATCGGTTTGAAAATTGTACGCTTCTTTTCACAAAGTCGAATACCCTTAGCTCGTGTTATGAGTGTCAATTTTATCACTCCGAAATTGATCGTGTAATAGTTGGGCTGATAAAATAAAAGTTGAATGTTTGCTGAAATGCGAAAGGCGATACAGTAAATCCCGCTATACGTTGTTTCGCATATACGTCACCAATCGATTAAGGAACATGTTTCGTGATACGTTGTGTCGCTTAGCATATACGTCTTTTGTGAAATACTGAAACAAAATTTCAGAAATTCCAATTGCGGTGCATAAATTATACTTATAACAATAAAAACCCTCTATTCGGCTTTTAATTTCATGTTTATTATTATTTATATGAATTAACTTAATTTCTTGTTTAGCAATTCGTGTAAAATCATACTCAGAATAAACATTTGCTAGCCATGTGTTTGAGTGATCACGATGGGTTAGGTGGTTCACAAGATACACAGGGGATAAAAGGGACTGTCCCATTATAATGACGATATATAAAAACCTATTTCTGAGCGACAGTCAGCTATAAGAGAGCTTTGTGAACAGTTGTGTCAAACATTTTGTGTGTTTACGTTTGCGTTGATATCTCATGAGATATTGGATATACTTTGGATTGCGAAATCTGCCTGAAAAGTATACTCTCTACACTCTATACTCGAAAGTGCGTATCGGTTTACGTGTAAGTAAAGAAACAATTTTTGTGCTTCGTCACACTATAGACAATTATTTTCGGTGATTTCTGAATTTATTATTGCAACTGGTTAGTCGTTGTTACGATAAAATGTATATTAAACCCATAATGGTAAAATAATATGTCAAATGTACTGTATTGATATGTATTATTTGGGAAACCAATGTTTCGTGACGATATTTTCAAAATTTTTAAAAATACCTAAAAATCTGGACTGGCATCCATCCCTGACCGTTCCTTGCCATTAAGGGGAAAGTTCCTTTTTGCGTATCCTATTCTTTTTTTTCTTCTTTTTTCTATCTATCTAGCTATTGGCCGGCGGCCTCGGGTCGGTCCAGGGCGGACGGGAAGCCACATGCTTCCGACCAGCCAATTATATCACGGGAAGCGGAAGAGTATATATACTTCATAGTGTGAGGCCATTTTTACCAGCATTAACTCAAAGTTGGGGCAGATTTTTCTGATTAATTATTACGTTAACCGCATGCCTTCTCAGTATATAAATATCTCCTCGAATTTCACCTGAAAATGGATTATAGGAATATTGTATTTTATCGATCTTTAGTAAAATTGGTAGAGTGAAACCTCCAGACGACCTCTAAGACGACCATAGGACTCCTTCGGCGACAGTGAGAGTTGTCATGGTAGCTTATAATTGGCATAGTCATAAAACTGATAAAATTACGTATTTTTCTGATTCTAAACGCGTTTTTACGCTAATTCGATCAGGATTCGGATTCTGTCTTCAATATAAATAAACTTTGTTTTTTCCTTCATAGAACCATCCAAGTCACAATTTCGTACCATGTTTCTAAGTAATTAAAAAATCCAAATGAAATGAAATGAAGACTATTTTTTCATGAAAACAATACTTTCTCCATACTATCTATGTATGGAGAAAGTAAAAAGGGAAGCAAAATTGGATAGTAAACACCACCCAATAAAAGAAACTATAAAGCAGGAGCATATTAAAATCCAAGAAATTTGGCTGATCTTTGTGGTCATTGATACTCATATTAACGAAGAAAATAAATAAAAATAATAAAATAATAAAAAGTTATAATATTTTTATCTGATTTTACTTGGACTTGACCAATTAACACAGGCCCGCGATGATTCTGTTGTCTGAAATGTTTTACCCTTT
Organism: Uropetala carovei; assembly: GCA_036926305.1. Classification (NCBI taxonomy): domain Eukaryota; kingdom Metazoa; phylum Arthropoda; class Insecta; order Odonata; family Petaluridae; genus Uropetala; species Uropetala carovei. Next base: position 1,851,221 of record JAXCHB010000076.1, read on the forward strand.
TTTATAATAATTTGTGTACTCCGAATCCGAAAATAATAACGGTTCTTCTCTATCACCTACAGATTTTTCACAAAACGTCATATTGCATTTTACATGTGTAAGTAATTTTCATTAAAAGTGGATCCATGTATTATAGATGAAATTTTTTAAAGCCACTCCCTATAGAAGTCTCCCGATTAGGAGTGACGCAATAGCGTATTCTCTGTTGTTCTAGATCGTACGAGAAGCGCATTGCCTGCATATAAGTGATTGACAGTTCAGGAGATAGGGGGCGCAGTTATGAAATCTTAAACACTGCCCCTGTGACTTCACAGCCAATCAGAGAGCGCCGTGTAGTAATTGACAGGCCAGGGGACATTTCTGTAGCAGACCGCCCGTGGTGACTGCACTTCCCTGCTCTCCATTGATCTAGAAATTACGGAAAACTTCATGGACTTCGTGTCAAGAACTTGCTTTGTCCCGGGACATCTTTTTACTGGCACAGGAAGCGTGAAGAAGAATTCAACTCAAGAAGGTTCATTGGTTTATTGTAACAATATTTCTGAATTAATATGTAAGCTAGGCGATCCAATGCACGACCCAAATGAGTGGAGGTTGTTCATTGATGCTTGCAAGAGAAGTCTAAAAGGCGTCCTTCTTCACAACGGTAACTTGTGCTCATTCAGTGCACCTGAAGGAAAGATGAAAATCTCGAAACTATTCTGGTTAAGGTTAAATACGGGGAACACGGTTGGCTGCTTTGTGGAGACTTAAAAGTTCTTTGTATGTTGTTGGGTCAACAATCCGGTTACACGAAATTTCCATGTTTTTTTGTGAATGGAATAGCAGAGCAAGATCTCAGCATTGGATAAAGAAGGAATGGCCACTCAGAGTCCATCTGACACCAGGTTCTAAAAACAATGCACGTCAAAATACGGTTGACCCATCGGAAGTACTTTTACCCCCACTTCACATTAAACTGGGTTTGATGAAGCAATTTGTTAAGGCTTTGGACAAGGAGGGAGACTGTTTCAAGTATCAGTGTGGTAAATTCCCAGCTCTTTCCGAAGCAAAATTGAAAAAAGGAATCTTTATTTGTCCTCAGATCAGGAAACTTTCTTTGGATGAGCAATTCGAAAGAACTATGAACAATCTTGGAAAAGAAGCATGGGCAGCTTTTAAGGACGTATCAACAAATTCGTGGGGAATAACAAGGACCTAAATTACCAAAATATTGTGAATAACATGCTGAATACATTCAAAGCATTGGGTTGCAACGTGAGTCTAAAATTACATTTCTTACATTAACATCTGGATTACTTCCCGGAAAATCTCGGAGCAGTAAGCGAAGAACAAGAAGAACGTTTTCACCAAGATGTCAAAGAAATGGAGAGAAGATACCAGGGAAGGTGGAACGTAAACATGCTGGCTGTCTATTGTTGGATGTTGAAAAGGGAGACACCAGAATTTGCACATAAAAGAAGAGGAACCAGGCGTTCTTTCGAGACAAAATGGAGGCGATCGCACTAGAATAATCAAACTGAATGAGGATGAACATAATATATATTTACATAACCTAAATGAATAACATAAACTAAAATAAACTATTTACGTTAATATGCTTCATTCTTCTTACATTTGTTTGTATTTTTCAACTACTATAACAAAGCAAAATATATAGTTGTAAACCAAAATAAATAAGAGTTTTCTTAATTTTTTTGTTTCGTTATTCCGATATTGCCAAAAATCCTTACGTGATGGGGAAAAATGGATTCCTTTATTGAAATTAGCGTAGTTGAATTGTGTAAAATCAGCTATTAGAAATAAAACAACTTTTCGAAAGTTCTAATTCGCAGGTCTGTGTTGTCAATAATGTACTGGCAATACGAATTTAAAATTAGTGGTATAGATCGTTAAATCACGTTCGGCTGTAACAGTCTTCGGCGCTCGCTGTAAATTACGCAATTTTCGTTGCGCGGATGCGGTGGCGGCAACTTTCAATGCTGAGCTAACGAGGTCCTTGAGTTGAGGAAGAGGGAAGAGTTGTACGGCCTATCTCGTGAGTGAAGGAGGCAGGGAGGGTGAAGAGGGCGTGGGACTTAAGGAAGAGAAGGAACTCGGAGAGGCAGAAAGGGTTCATATGGGATGTAGAGGAAGCTGCCCTACCAAAGAGCTTCATGTTCTTTAGTGACAGATTTGTTCTTATAAGGGACGGAACTCGGCATGATTGATGATCTATGAATTCGAATCTCACAAATGACCAAAATCATTAGAGTGATTGAGGTTGTGGAACTTCGGTATTATGAAAACTCTGAGCCCAAGAGAGAGGAGGGATCAAGGGATTTTCCTTCGAGTTGTATACCACGGGTTATAAATTTTCCCGATCCCTTATATATACGCAGTTCTGCGAAACTTCTCGAAAATCCCTTTATCGGCACGATCTCACCCTAGTTTGATGCAAAATTGAAAGAGGAAGACGTCTGAAAATGGTTTTGACGGAATTGGCCTCGGCGAACATGGCGTTACGGTCGAGCGCCCATTACGTTTTTCATTTTGGAGTAAAATATACGTACGTGGAGAAATGCATGTCTTGACGGAATCGCTGGCGATGTACGCGTTAGAAAAATTGCTGAGTTTGCCGAAGCAAAATATACGCAGACTAAAGAATATTATAGATCTTTCTGCCAAAACGGAAGGTTAGTTGTTAGGAAGGTTTTACTCAAAAAAGAATTATCGAGGTCGTCTAATGGTGTAATAAAATTAAATAATATGTTTCTAAAATAGCCATAAAATGATAAATGGAAGAACCTCCTAATAACCATACAAATATTTTTAAAAAAGGAAAATACATGCACTCCGGTTTAGGAGACGATGGAATCCTTGATTCAAAAATGCGTATTTAGGCAATTTTTTTGGAAAGGAAGTGCTCGTGTGTGTTTGTTTGTTTTGTGTGTATTTGTGAATGAGTATGTGTGAGTATGTGTGAGTGTGTGAACAATGAAAAGGAGGGTCACTGGCGTGGGGTAGATTCCCCTAAACCGGCGTGCACGTATTTTCCTTTTTAAAAAAATATTTGTATGGTTATTACGAGGTTCTTCCATTTATCTTCATTGATTAACCATAGGCCTCAAAAAATAATATTTTTTCTTTGCCCTAAAAAGGTCAGGAAAACCAACGGCGATATACCATTAAAAGTTTCTAAAAAACTATCGGTGAATTGCCACCGATGACAGCTGCTTGGTGGCCGAAATTCGCATCTACATAGTTTACTCAACTTTTTTATGGATATTGGAAAAGCATAGTTTTTCAACTACGCATTCCTGGAGAAAATTAGCACTTCAAAAATAATTTTAAGTGAATCCATATTAGTTTTGAGCATCATTTTTTATGAGAATGATGTCTTTGTTGGTCTGAATTTATATGCTACGAGTGAAGTCAAAACTCAACAATTCGAGACTACGCAAGGCACGATATTTTCCCTTTCGCTTTCATGTATGTTAAGGTTTTCTTTCCATCGAAATGTCAGAAACTCAAACTTTTTCAGCCTTCCCTCGAGTTTAGAGTTATGGAGGTACGGCGGTATTTTTCGTCTCGTTCGGCTGATTTCCGCCTGGTTTGCAGGGGTTTCAAAATCATCCTTACGTCACGTTACACGATCCGACGTCGGAATTCGGTGGTGGAAATTATGGCAGGGAACATCTCCGAAGCTATGAGCTTTACAATGCTCAAAGGAGCGGATGGATGGATGTGCGTGCAGCGCTCTTGGATGGAAGGACCGATTGATGGATGGTCATTCGGAAGGCCAGCTCGAGAAAGGAAAACGGGAGGGGGGGGGGGGGGGGTAGGGGGTGAAAAACGCTCATGCGGACGGAAGGATGACTTTGGAGTACTATGCTATACAGCACGCCATAAAGAGCGAATCTACGGGAATTATGCGGCGTCATGCCTCATTTTCGTACCGGTGGACTACGGGGGCAGGATTTCGAAGCGGGATTCTTTCACGAACGTCTCTCGCATTTTTTTAGCCATCGCACCGTGTATATTTTAAGCTTCCCGCTCGACTGCGAATGCAGAAAAGAAACGAGAGAAAATTAGAGTGTGGGATGTGTTTGGATAGGGAAACGGAGAGGAGTAGGGAAAGAGCCGGAGGGGAGAGGCAAGGGTCTGCACGAGGAAATACGAGTCTCGGGATGAGAATTAAAACTCTTGACCTGGAGGAATCGTGGAAGTTGTTTGAGAGTGAATGAGGAATGGGGAGGGTGGGGGGGAAGGGGGGAATGTGGAGAAGAGAGTCACACGATGCCTGGAGGGATTTCTCGAGACCACTCATTACGTTTGTCTCTCTCTCCCTCTCTCTCTCTCTCTCTAACCGCTCTTAAATTCCTCATTACCATCCTCGCTCGTATTTTTTTTCATCCTCAGGGCTCTATTTTTAGAGTCGAATGTCTCTTTCCTGTAATAGTCTAGGAAACCAATTAGTCTACCTCCACAAACACCTCCCTCCGCGCTCTTTCGCTACTTTCGACGTCATCAAGAGTTCAGGTGGCGAGGAGTCAATGGAACAACTTATTCGAGAATTCAGGGATGAAATTTTGTGCGTCGAAAAGATTTGCGCCGAATCGTCGCGCGGGAAAATCGTTTAATTTACCGATGCTTTAAATATAGGACTAATATATTTTAGACATTAAATTCTATTTATCCTAAGCACGTAAATTTTTCTTGGATTCCGACCCGAAAAGGGATATTTTGAAAAATCGTACTTCAATCTTCTTATTAAAATAATGAGCTGTCACGTGTGATTCTGTCAGGCTCAACTATATGCACGACCGGTGGCATAAGATCTAGAAGCGCATATGTTCCGCTGAGAGAGCTATATTTTTGTAGAGAGAGTGAGAGGTAGACGGGAGGATAGAACGGAAGACGTTTTAATTTTAATTTAATATTTTTTCATGCGCACTCGTCATTTTTTTTACGGGCAATGACACACTTAAATTTCAAATATAATAAATTAACTATTGCCTTTCAGAACATGTAATTTGCCTAGGAAAAATACTCATTGCTAAACTAGCTCTAATTTCGAAAGAAAGAAGAATAATTGAGAATTACTCCAGGGCAACTTCTTTGTTTAAAGTTCCTGTCTCACCCATGTTACGAAGAGATAAAAATAGAAGAGACATTATGTCGCCCAAGGAATAATTGTTTTCGACGTAAAACCAAACACCGCCGTATACTTTTGCATATCCGGTTAAACGCGAATATGAAAATGTTAGCACCGGAAAGTCGGACGCAAATCAGTAATAGGAAGCGAGCGCGGGATATCCTTTTCGCGTATTTGTTTTCCGTAGCGTTTATTTTTTCCGCTGCGTTTTAATTTAGCCGAGCAACTCGATACATAAAAGAATGGCGAATATATATATATCCCCATCTCCCTCTCGCCTCTTTTGTTTTGCCCGTTTTGTTATCTTCCCCTCTTTCTCTCTCTCTCTCGAGGTCAACCATTCTTCTCCGACCCCGCAAGCGCGATGCTCGCTTTTTATTCTCTCCTCCAATTTCGGTTTCCGTATTCGCGGAAACGGCAACAAGAGCACCCCGACTCCAGCGCCGCGCACAACCGCTCGTGGAGTGGAGAAAAGGGAGAAAGGTGGAGGAGTAGAAAGGGAGAGAGAGAGAGAGAGGACGGAAGGAGAACCTCCTATTTATTGCCCTTTATCTGAACTGCGGGAGAAGGGAGAGGGAGGGAGGAAAACGGAGAGGAAGAAAGGGAATGGGAGGAGGAAGAGAGAGAGAGGGGGGTCTGAAGGAGGGGAGAGTGAGGGAGGAAAAAGGGGGAGGAGAGGGAAAGGGGTAGAGCCCCGCGCGGGCGGGCGATATAGGCTGGATATTCTTGCTTCCTCGTCCGCCCCTTGCCTCCTATCCCGCTGCTGGGCGCCACCCCCACCTCGCTCCCAAAAAGCTTTGTGTTATTGTTCTTTCTCCTCATATTCCACGTTCATCGACCCTATCCCTTATCCACCTACTCCCATCCCCCTTTAAATCCTCCTTTCGCTCCCGAAACCCCCGTTCTCATACACCCTTTGAGTGCGGAGAGAAAACAATTTATTTCGTTTTTTTTCCTTCAATTTTTTGTCAAATCCAAATGTAATTGAAACCCAAAGGAATTTTTTGATTCAAAGTGAACATGATTGGATATGACTCGTATTCGATGTTTTTTGATTAAAAAAAGAAAGACGGGCTCGGCTTTCACATGGAGGGGACCCAGGCATGCGTATGATAATCGCGACTGTGTTTTTTTTTCCTTCGGAGGAGGAGGAATTATTTTTTTCGGCAACTATGTTGGCGTTACGGTGATTCGCATGAGAGGATTTCGCTAGGAAAGTTTCGTTACTAGGTATTTTTTCTAATGCCAATGGTGTTGGTGTGGAGCAAATATTTTTGTGAAAATGTATTAACGCTAAAACTAGCATCTTCACTTTTAAAAAAAATAACAGAAAATAGTCGGCTGAATCCCACGATTGAGTAATTTTGCCTTGTTTTTATTTTACGCTTAGGTTCGCGAAATTCGGATAATTTTGTTATGCGTTGGTCGCCAGTAACCTACATTTGATAAATTGGTCATTTGTTTTTCAAGCTGGAGCTGCAAATGTGGTGGCTTTTTCCTTCGTTTGCTGCGCGGATCCGCAATATCCGGTATAAAGTTGAATTTTATTTGTATTCTTTCCCTACATTTGTATGTTCGTCGGTTATTGTTTATTCATAAACAAAATTTATTTGATTGTTTGATCGGAATAATACAAATATTTGATTCGATAATAGATCTTTCGAATATTGTCAATTCCTAAAACAGCAAACGTCGAAGGGAAGTTGTGGACTAATTTTGTTTAAGCTAATAGACTCCAAACAAATCATTTCGCCTAAATGAATATTTACTACTTTTATCGTTTCAATTTTCATATTAAAAATATGAAAATATTTTCAGTTTCTTTAAACGACTGCTATTTTTATAATACCGTTTCAGTTATGTTATTAAATAGTCCCAGGGCTAGTAATACGCAGCTAAAGTAAGAATTTAAAGAATGATGATGATTTTAATGTTTGTGGTTTGTTGTTTTGTGCGATAGTGTTTGGCCTTAATTATACGCTGCTATGGATTCGTTATAAACTCGAATGAATTAACAATTCATTTGCGTTATTAAGGTTTGTACAGTAATTACTTCATGCCTCACCTTTAATTAAATGAACAAGTTTTAATGGAGATAATGTGTTTTGATGCTCCTTTCTAAAACTCGTTTCATAGATTGAATGCACATTTCTGTCATGAAATTCCATCCTAGATAGACTAAAACTTTAGGATAAATTTCATCAAATATAGACGGGAAAGGTTGTATATCAAATGAAAAAGAACTGTGGGCGTCGTTTAACTTAAACATCTAAACGGCGCTTTTTACCAGCTTCATTCGTTAAATTTGTATTTACTTATTATTTAAATAAGTTTAATCGTTAGAAATAAATGAAAAATTACTTGCATATTTGCAATTTTTCATTAGAAACATAAAAAGTTACATTATTTAAAATTCTGTTTTATGCACATGTTGTTTTTATACTTTTGAAGTTACTTCGTAAGTATTCTGAAAGTATACATAAGAGAATTGTTTTAAAAAAAAAAGGTTCAGTTATCGCAAATATCGTCAATAATTTGATCATTTCGTCACCTTACATCCAGTCCGGTCGCTTTCGGTCCGGAATCTCAGAACAAGATCAATCTTTGGTATTCATTCGTCCATTCCGCTCAAATGCGAATTAGCATTCCAAACGCCTCCTAGGTATTTATAATTTCCAATATCAATTGATACCTCATCACACCGTTTCATCTGAGTTAATTGTTCGCGCCGGACTTCTCTTTGAAATGGTCTCTTTTTCAATTTCGCCTTTTCATCCACTCTCCCCTCAATTTCGTTTCCAAATCCCCCTCCTCTCTTTCATTCTCCCTCCTCTTCATTACCTCTTTTCCGCCCTCCTCCTTCCCTCACTCCCATCAAATCTTCACGTGATATCGGTGCTCATATACACCCTTTCAAACCGTTACGCTGTAAAACATTCGACGAATTCCGTCTCTTGATTCGCAATTCCATAACCACTTCAAACCGAAATATTTTTCCTTTCTCGTTATTTCGCATTCCGTCCCTCACCCATCAAACTCTTTCCTCTTTTCTTTAGCATTCAGTATCCGTTTATTCGTCACTCTTTCTCTCTCTATCTTTCTCTCTCTCTCTTCACGTTCTTGGTTCAATATGGCCGAACTCCAAAATATTCATATACCGCTTCCTCTTCCTTTCTCTTTTCATTTTCTATTTTTTTGCATATTCGAGGGAAAAAATCTGTCGGCGTTTTCGTTCGTGTATCTGGTCCGCCTCTCACCAGGTTTCGGATGACAGTTCGTTTCTACCTGATTTATTTTTGTTTCGCTCGTTTATATTTACCAATCACAATGGAAAATAATCGCTTCAACGCTTGGGTTTAGTTTGCCCATGTGTTATGTAATCACTCGCCGTTTCATTTGTGCGTTTACTTCAAAAGTTATATTGTGGCTACATCCGATGGGACGATTATTAATAACGACACAGCACGTTATTAAAACGATATCTAATTCTACGATAGTTTCCAATTTCGCCCATTATTTTGTCATGCATTCGGCAGTTGTAACATTAAACTTGTTACGGAGTAGTAACTTTAGGTCCAGAGGTTTTAATGGTGTCATCGATATATTTCACCCAGGAAATGCAGTGTAATTTTTCGCCGGTAATGGTTTAAAATAAAAACTTCGATAGATAAACCTATCGTGTTTTAGAGATATAAATAGCTTTAGATGAGTTTTTGTATTATGCACTATCATGAACATTGCGTAACCAGGGTCTCAATGTATTCTATTCCAAGCCTCCTTAGTACTCGTTATGCATTGATTCTCTTTACATCAGCAATGCAATAAATTATTTTATATCATATAAGTGTAAGGCCCTCGATAGCTTTCTCAGAAAATTTAAATTTCAAATAGAAAACTAATTTCACGACTTTTTCATTCAAATAGAGAAATAAACGGCATATTTACGAAAAACAAAATGTTCTAGAATAATTTTTCGGTAAGTCGTCTTTTATAACTTGTTAATTTTTGGTGTGCCGAGAAGTCAGTACTGTGGTAATGAAGAAATAATTCCTTTCTCTATTGTTTATGGGTAACTTATATTTCTAAAGTTTTTAGTTGCTCATGGACAAATATACATAATGATTAATTATTATTATCTGTATAGATCTCGTACATTTCGAAGAAATGTAGTGTAGACCGGATAAAAAATGCAATAGAGAAATTCAGGAATATATTCGGACACATCCTAAGAATGAAATGACGAAGCTTTACGAAAAGGTCCTGTTGTATTATCCAAATATATTTCAAAGCAAGTTATAAAAAAGAGGCTGAAGTAGACGGTAAATGGCGGTGTTTTCAAAACAAATTTAAATAGGCAGACGGAAAAATCTAGAAAATGTGCATAACGAGACAATACTGAATCGATTGGCGAAAAAACGAAGTCTATAGCTGATTTTGGGTAGGAGTTACAGCGTCAGGCAGACCGACGGACCTCCACAAGAAAACATTCACAATGAGACAGAATATTAAATTTAAAAATCTGATGTGGCCAACAGACTTTCTCCATATTTGGGGTATAGATATTTAAATTATTATGAATAGCATTATAAGGCAAAATTATTATTTCGTATCGTAAAAGAATACAGTCTTCCTTATTGCCGAAAATTATATTTTGAATTCACCGCTACATGGTGGTGGCGCTGTATACTGGAAATATAAGAATACATTAATTATCTCCGAAATGGATAGCTCTACGAAAATTTGTTTCAAACAAAACTTGGAAGATATATTATTCTCTACAACTTTGATCCTCACGAAGATTACCAATAACGAAGTTTTAAGAGATATTTGGCGGAAACCGAAAAAACCGATTATTTATAAATAATTCCTAAACAATAACTGCTATGGAAAATTGTTTCGAATAAGAGTTGTAGGAAATTATATTCTCTATAACCTATGTATACAATTGTAGATACAACAATGATATTCTAACGGAGAAATATCGCCAAAACCGAATCTGGTTTCGAATAAACTTCAACTTCCGGTTAACCGGTAATGTCCAAAAACTAATCAGCTCTTTATACTTATACCAAAGTGTTATATATGAAATTTGGTAATGATGTGGCAAGTACTTTTCGAGGTAGAGTGCCCACAATCACACACACACAGACATCATTCCGAAAAGTCTAAACGTGTTCTAGGGATCAAAATATCTAATAAACTATCGGTTTTTAGAAAAATTCCTATCACATACACACACAACATCGAGAAAATAGTCTAAACGTGTTCTGGGGACCTCAAAACGTGCATTTCCGTAGAAATCTCGAAGGTGATTTTTTTCATGAAAACAATACTTTCTCTATACTACGTATATGGAGAAAGTAAAAACAAAGTCTGTAGCAAGGAGAAGCTAGCAGGTCGGGCAGACGGACAAACCGAACGCATAAGCGGATTTAAGAAAAAACCGCTTATATATTTTACACTCAACGTCCCATGAATTTCTAATAATTGTTTAATTATGCTTTTGCCATTTTCTCATTTTACTATCGTTTTAGTATAATCATTGATCTGTTTTTTGCTGCCGTTCAATTACTGCGCCCCAGTAGTTATCTTCTATCTTATCCTCTCTCTTCTATTCTGTCTTCTCCTATCCCGTATAGATTATTCTCTCTCCCCTTCCTACGCCTCGCTTGTCAAACGGTTGCCACTGTAAGCTCGCGGTTTCAAATCCGGTTGGGGACAGAGTCATCTGCATTGCATTTAAACAGCTTCCCACTCCTGATTTCCTCCAGTCAATCCCAATGATTGGCTCTAAGCTGACATTAGGGGACTTTAAATCCAAATAAACAAACGAGTGTCTCGTATGATTCTTTCCTTGTCCGTTGGCAAATGCAACTACTCTTCCTTTTACGTCTCTTGTTTGTTTTCAATCCCAGTTCCCACGTAGGACTTTGTATTTTCTCATTTTCTCCCACTATCCGACTCAGAGCTCCATCCTATTCTCTTTTGCCTCGATTCTCATTTTAATCCTCTCCTTTGGTACCATTCACGCTCAGCCTTCCCATTTAAATTTAATTATTTACACGTTTCGCATGCTGTCCACTCAGATCGTGAAATGAGATATATTTGTTCAATCAATGCTTTTAAGAAACGTTATTAAATGTATTGATGTTAGTGAATTGAATTCATTGATTGAATCTTGCAGTTGTATTTATGAGAGAACATTCATTCGAAATAAAATAAAATTGACCGGTATACTAATAAGTGAATATTCATCCTACCATTGTTTAGAATAAGAAATTTATTTGATAAACAGGGCTATATTTGGTTATGATCCAATATTAGGGTCTACTTAATTTATTATTCTTAATGTAAATTATATTATTTATAATAGTGTTTGTTTAAAGAAAATAACATGTCATTAGTATAAATTAAGTTGTCACTAATCGAAGAACATTAAAATACACATTTGTTCGACCTAATGGAATATCCTTTAATATAGGTAATCCAATACACGTTGCCTCCTAAATCTTATGCAATTCAAACAACACCTCTTTTGGAGTTCACATAACGAAATACACCTGGCCCTCCTATAACACGGATTCTTATAACACGGATTGGCTACAGCACGGTTTGTTTTTTGCTACCAAAAATTCATACAACGCGGGTTACGGTTCGCATCAACGCGGTTTGGTCGGACTTGGAAGGTGGGATTCCCGATTGCTAAGCTAGGGAGAGACGAACTAGAAGGCTCTTGCACTTCTTACCTGTTAAGTTTTCTTCCCTTTATTATTACTCGGTCATTCGTAACTTCATTTATTTTTAATATTTAATACATATGATGGCTACCCCCATGAAGAAATCCAAGACTGCACTAACTCTAGAATCAGAGTTTGATATTATTCAACGAGCAGCTGCGTCGCTTGGGCGTTTTTATAACGTGGACGAGTCAAGCATCAAGAAGGACACAGAAAAAATTACAAGCTCTGTGGCCCAGTCGTGCTCAATAGCTGCAAAGAAAACTGCAAAAGTGAGAAACCCATTTTTGGGAAAGATGTTGGCTACCTGGGTGGAAAAACAGAATCAAAAGAAGATGGCGATTAGCTCTAACACCATCCGGGAAAAGGTGCTGAAGCTGTACGATCACTTACAGAAAGAAGAAGCAGGTCCTTCGACTGCCAATCAGTTATTAGCAAGTAAAGGTTGGTTTGACAAGTTCAGAAAGCGTCAAAATCTCCATAGTCTCAAACTTAAGGGTGAAGCTAATAGTGCTGATGACCTTTCCGCTTCTAACCTCCTAGAAGAGTTTAAGGCTATTGTGAGAGAGGAAGGATACAACCTACAGAAGGTTTTTAACGCAGATGAGACTGCCTTATTACATGAATGTGAATAAGAGAGAGTTTTTGGAATTTTTGTTCTGGATAAGGAGGTGTGAAAGAGCATGGAATGCAACCCCCATTTCACTAAGTAAAACAGGGTTCACATAAAGCGGATTCACATTACACGGTGCTTTACCAGAACGCATCCCTCGCGTTATAGGAGGGCCAGGTGTATGTCTAATAGTAGGCTAACCTCGATTCAATTTCATCTGCGATTTAGGCTCATTTCTTTGAATAATTCTCCAAAGGTTTTAATGAAATTGGAGATTAGTATATGATAGTTTTAGTAAGTAACGGCAACAACCCAGCGAGCAGCAGAAATAATATGTACAGTATATACGTACAATAACCAACTCAAATTTCCAAATTCTTCAGACCTTCCCTTTTAAAATTGATAGTAACAACATGCTTTCGATCAATTCTTTTATTAAAATGGGTAATCATTGTTAAATCTTATCACTGTTATTTTTTGATATTTCAATAATTGTATCGAATTAAAATTAGAGGCATGCCTCTAGGCTGTACGGCTAACGCTAACAATAAGTTTAATTCGGAAATAAAAGAGGTGGAAATTGTTTCTGAATAACTTGGCCTAATTCTACCTTTTACAACAGTGCAACATAGGTTTCGGCCCTTAGCACCATCGTCAGGTTTGATTTGGTTTTTTATCCAATATAATGGAATTCCGCTAAGTCACGGCTAGCTTAGCGAATTCAATTAGAATACATTCATCTCTTATTATTTCGGGCGTTATTCTCACATTTTGGCCAATTTCGAAATTAAAGAAAACTTGAGTTATTATCTGTAACATATACCACAAATTATAGCCGAAGAGGAATTAATGCAGAACTTATTGCTTAATTTAAAGTAACAGGTTAGTGTATATCTATTCCATATTTCTAACTCTGTTTTGAATATTGTGTTTTAGTCACCGATGAATCTGTCCCTTCCTCCCTCTAGCTCACTCTAATATTCCTCCCATATTCCTCCTTTCACAACCCCTTTCATCTTCACCTCCTTTATCATATTCTCTTTCCTCTCTCTCTTTCTCTCGTGGGTGCACGCTTACAGTCAGACGCACACGCACTCTCCGGGCACAAATCCATCCCCTTTCACTCCCTTTTGGGGCTGGCAGATGGATTTAAACACAGCTATTGCATCCTACCCTTCCTCATCCTCCTCTCTCTCTCTCCCTCTCTCATTGCCAACCGAACCGCCTTCCACCCTTCCCCGACCTATTCCACCCACTCCTCTCACGGACCCCATCCCGCTACCCGCTGTAATGCCGATGGACGGTGGCTTAATCCGGGGAGCGGCGGCGTTTTAAAAAACCCCGGAGTGTTCCTCCTGTGTGAGGCAGTAGCTGGAAGGGTGGGAGTAGGCGGAATAAGGGGGGATGGGAGAGGATAGAATAGGAAGGAAGGGGGATTGACGTGAGAGGAATGGGTTGGGGGGCAAAGGGCTCGTACGTTTGTGTTCTACCTCCTGCTCTCGCTTGGGACCCGTACGACAAAAGAACTCCCTTCTCATCCTGGGAGGCCATCCCCAGCTCTCTATTCTCGAACCCCCCTCCCCCTCCCCTCTCTCTCTCTCTACCCTCCCTCTCCTCTTCTCGAACCCCTTCCCCTTTATCCTACCGATACATCCCTCTGGTGGAAGCAGAGTTCTCCCTCTCTCTCTCTCTGACGCCATTGGCTGGTTTCCCCAGGATTTCACGTGGGCATGAGGGAGGTATTGTGGGACCAAACCGATAATAAACAAGAGGGGGATATAGGGAGGAGAGAGAGAGAGAGAGGACGAAGAGGGGGAGGGAAAGGAATAATCCGCAACGGACGCGTATCGTAGCAACTCACCTTTCCCTCAAAACTACCCATCCCTCCTCTTCCGCAGGGGGAAATATATTAATAACTCTTTTTAGAGGATGAAGCTTTTCGTTGACGGAACCTCATCTGGGTAGCGATGGGAGAGGGTTTGGATCTGCGAGCGTGAGGTGGTGGGAGGAGGGGTGTGGGAGTTTTGGAGATGGGGGAGACTCGGCAACCGCTTCAGCGGCTCCATTGTCGCGCTCGTGAAAGTTGCGTCACCTGGACATACCGTTAGGAAATCGCGGATTATGGCCTTCGAGTCCACTCCCGCTTCGACCAATGGGGAGGAGTGGGAGGGGGCTTGATGTTTAGCGAGTGTTTGGGAATGAAGATTTGCGGGCGTGAGCGGAATTGTTTATTGCACTCTTTGGTGCGATTACTCTCTTTCTCCCTCTCGTTTTCATTTCTCTTCCTATCTGTTTATTCGATTTATTCTGTTCCTTTTCTATTTCCTCTCGTTCAATCTCTACCTATTTTTCTTCCATTTTCTTTACACACACACACACACTCTGTCTCTCTCTCTACTTTGGCGTAGTCGTAATTTTTATGAAAATATTCCAGAAATAATTGGATTAGCTGTTTTTTTGTTGATTTTATTTCTTTTCATAATTCCTCTCGTGATTTTTCGCGGCTTTGGATTTTGTGAGATTAGCAATGAATTTCACAGTGTTTGGCCATATTTTTCAATTAAGTAATTAATGTCATTTCTTTCTTTTCAATAATTTTAAATTGGATCGTTTTCATATCGATTAGATGCAAGAAAACATCAGAATGACTAAAGAGAATAAGCCACAGTCTAATACTTCCACCCATTTATTAATACTCACCCCTAACGATTTTCATAGTCTTTCCATCGTTAAATTTTCTTCTCCGCGTCAGTAGATCATATATGCTCTTGTAACTTGAACTCTGCACTATATTTTAGGTTTTATAATTTTAATTTTTGCTTCCTTTTATAATATGTGATTTTCTGGTATTTCCTTGTGAAAGAAAAATAAACATTTTTCATAAAATTCAAATATATTGACGCGATCACCATGTATATCTTTTACGTTATAGAATATAAATCATCGATCTTGTGTCCTCCTTTCACCTATCTATCACCTACCTTCAAAATCTCTAGAATCTTTTCTCTTCTTTCTGTAGTAAAAACTTTCCGCTTCATCTAAAAGACTTCTGTAATTATCTCTTCGCTCAAGATATTGTAATTTTGTATTTACTCTTTGGTTTTTGTATTATTTGGAATACCCAAATACCTAGGTCATCAAATGGATTCAAATCTTTGGCACCTTCCGTCAAGTCCATTTTGTTTTTGGACTTAGCGGGACCAGAATGTATTTCATTTGAAATTATTTTTCATTTTCATTTTATAATAATTTTATATCACACATTCCCTTGAATTCTCTCTTCATTCTATGAATTAGAAATAAAAAAATACTTTGATGCAGGAGCGATAATATTTATTCATGGAGAAATGTGAATCGTATAATTAAAAATCATCCAGTTGATGGTGATTTTCTAAATTTTATTATATTTCTTAATTAAGAAGATCTAAGGAAATGTACGCACCTCAGTATTATTATTTATTCACGATTACCGTTACTCTTTGTTTTCTTTGGTTATTTTTAGAATCATTTATAGTAAACATCAAAACCTGGATCGTGAATAAATATTTAAAATAGTGGTTTTTATGTAATTTGCTTTTATTTCCTTGCAAAAATTAACCAAAGCAAAAAATTTATCTTTCTTCCGTTATTTCTTTTTCTTCTTTACACTCCGTCGGTACGTCTAATTGTTCTCTTTCCGTTTCCCACATCTTCTATTTCTGCCTTATTTTCTATTTCTTTTCCCCTCCGTTCTGCCTATTGGTTGTTGCTTCCTGCGTCACGTCAAACTGTTGCCATCGCAAACAAAGCGAGTGATGGCAATATCTACTGTCTGAGTCAAAATGCTGAGAGGAGAAAGAGAATGAGAGAGGGAATAAAGGAAGAGGGGACTCCCACGTAATATTTCCAGGAAATCTTGCAGCAGTTTTTTCCTGCCAATCTGTCATCGGGAATTTTATGGATTTGGGTTTTTGAATCGAACGGTGAAATGGATGATGAATTTATCACCCGCTACCCTTACAACCCAGAATTCTATCCTCTCTCTCTCGCACGCGCAAAATCCGGTCTGAGGGCTTTAAATGTACGCGTATCACTAGTTTCTATGGACCTTAGCCTCGATTGCCTTTCGACGAATACTCGAGGGAAATTCCGATTGTGAAAAAAAAACGAAATGCCGGAAGCGTCGGAAATTTTACTCGAACGATACGAATGAATTTAGTCCCCGGTTTTTATTGATCGATAGATCTCTAAGGTAGTTTCAGCATCATCTACGCTATTTTATATTTCAAGTACATGAATAATTCTGATTTAAAATTACGGAAATTCCGGTTATAAAATCACTGTATCCCTTAATTTAATCGCTCCATTTAAGTAAAACGGAAAGGCGAACCGAGAAATCTTTATGAAATGTTTTGTAACATTTAATAGTTAGGAAATGAATGATATTCTCGAAGTATTTTACATCTTATTATAATGATTTGCTGATGTTACTATTATCACAAAGATGTACTTTCAAAGCTCAGTATTCTATTTACTCATCAGGAAACGCTGAGTGATGGTTTTCGTATCTATATTTACGTGATTCATATGATCTCCATTTCAACGACGTATTTAAGCCTAAAATGTTACATAAGCTTTTATAGTATCTAGTTTAATCTCCGTTGTGTACTTTCTAAATTGAATATACTCTATTTTATCCTATTTAGGAAATAGTTTTAATTAACGTTATTATGATTATACGAAATCATTAGCACACCATCGTTTAATTGAATTAATTAAACATCCAGTTTTTTAAAGGAAGTTGGAGAACAAATACTTTTTAAATTTCATTTTGATTATATGTAACTCCAACGGCGGTAAATTTATTCATTTCGATCAAATTGAAATCTCATAAATATGGACGAAACTCCAAGAACATCCTCATAGACGAAGGAAGAATATTGATGCTCTTTATAAAATCCTCACGGCCTCGGAAAATATCTTCTTTATGAAGAGTGAACGGCTCCGTTAGCGAAACAAAAAAGGACAGAAATTCGTCGGGATGGTGGTATATGTATAATGAGAAACCGCTACCTATAGCTGATTGCTCAATGTAAGTAACTTTGGTTTATAAGGAAGGCATTAGCTCGGCGAATACTCTCTTGACGGGATTCGTTCCTTCGCCCTCTACGTCAACGTCTTCCTCCTTTCCTCTTCTTCCTCAACCCCTCCCTCATCCCTCCCTTCCGCCCTATCCTTCCCTAAGAAATTCGGACTGACGGGGGTCTCTCCCTCCCGATCTCATCATCCCCCGCCACCCACTTTCCATCTTCCACTCCTTAACTCTTCTTAGAGGGAGCATCTATTACTCTGCTCGCTCTATTAACTTCTCCTATTCCTCCACCCCTTTCACTTTCTCCCTCTCCTTTCGTTTTCCTTCCCCCATTTTACCAATTCCCCCTTTATTCTTCCCATCCCAATATCCTCCCCCTCTCCTCTTTCCGTCTTGCAACCAACTTCTCCATACTTACGTCCCCTCCCCCCGTACATCTTTCTCTCCGCTTCAACAAAAGCCGGCTTGGATTACAAAAGGTCCTCTCCTCCCGCCCCTCTCCGCGAAGAAGGGTGAAGGAGGGGTCACGGGGTGGTGAAAGATAGGGAGGGAGGGAGGGAGGGAGAGAGAGACGGAGTTTGGTTGGCAGGGGAGGGAGAGAGAGCGAGAGAGAGCGTGTTAGAGAGTTCTCTGGATTTCCCCCTACTCTCTCTCTGCCCCCTCGCTCTGTCGTTGCTCATGCTTTTGCCGCTGTTTATAGAGCTTCAAAGAGTGGCTGGGACCGGATGGAGGGAATCTTGGGAAAGGGGAGATAGAGAGAGGAAGGAGGAGATTTTAGGAGTTGAATAGAGATAGAGAGGATTGCGGGAAGAGAGAGAAAGAAGGATAGCTGAAGGGAGGAGGGACAGAGTTGAGAGTAGGAGAAGAATGGTCGAAAGGGGAAGTTTAGGGAGGGAAAAAATAATGGTGGAGGGGGGGGAGGGATAAGAAACAAAAGGAACGAATAGAATGGAGAAAATAAGGGAAAACAGGGTAAAAATACATAAAAATGAAGTGAAAAATATCGGGGAAGGAGAGTAGAAGTTGAGACAAAAATGGAGGACTAAATGGGAGAAAGGATGTGGAGAGAAAATAGTTGGCTGAAAGGGAAGAATAGAGAAGAATTGAAATTGCGGAAAAATATTAGAGCAAGTTAGATAAATTGAGAGAGAGGGTGAGAGAGAGAAAAAGAGTAAAAGGAGTAATAACGACGGCGAGGGAATGCGAGTTAGCTGACTCCCAGAGAGTAGGAGCGAGAGAAGTAGCTCAAAGGAGACAAATGGATAGAAGGGGTGTTTTGGTTCTATAGATGAGAGAGAGCAGTATATAGGGAATGAGAGGATGAGATTTGCTCTGGAATGATGGGCGAGAGAGGCAGTGGACGACTGTGGAAGATGACAATGGAATACGCTCCATAGATGGTTGGGAATGATGGAGGAAGGACGGGACTGGGGAAAGGACAAGGGTTTGAGTTTTTTATCAGGTGTCATAAACGATAAAATAGACTAATGTCTTATTTTATGTAATTATTGAATGCTTTAAACGCGTCGGTGTGTTTTTATAGTACGAATAAACTTGTTTTAAATCACTTATGAAGCCAAATTCGGTAGAGAATTATCATGATCGTTTTATGCCAGAAAAATACACTCTTAGTAATTTTTTTAAAAATGTTAAATTAAGTACTTGTATTAAGAAGAACATTTGAATTTTTCAATCAAGAAATATAAATTAGTTTTAAATACCAAAACTGATCTTTCAAGTTTTTTTCCCAAAAAATCAAATAATTTGAACACCAAAATCTTAAACCAAGAATGTTGTTATTTATTCAGTTTTTTATCATTATATATTTTCAAGTAAATATTTAACCTTTCTTTTCCCTTGAACATGACCGAAGTGTGAAAACAACACCTTTAACGACAAGACCGGGGATTTTCATTTCGGAAAACACGCTATATAACTTAAAGAGTTATCCCCCTGTAAAATAACTCAAACAACTCACTTGAACCTTGGAATACTAATTTCCCGCATAGAAACCAAGTTTAGCACGCGCGGGTTTTTGCAAGTTGATGGCGTCCTTTGACGTCGCGGACAAAAACCAAGGAAGAGAATGGTTAAGGGATCTATTGTCGAAATCTAGGAACAAAGAGGAGCGTAGTTCCGCCTGCTGTATAGGCAAAAAGCGAGGGAAGTTTTTCCCGAGAGGAAGAAAGGGAAAGGTGTGGCGGAGTTATGAAATAGCTAAGAAGGTAAGGACGGAAACCTTGGTCGATTCTAAAGCTGTCCCAGAAAAGGATCGCGATTGTCAAGGGATGTAATAGAGGGTGGAGGAGAGTAAGGAGAGAGGGTGAGGTGTTTAGAGGGAAGTGGGGACAGGCGTGGCATTAGTGAGGTAAACAGTATGAGGGCTAAATCTGTTAAAATGCACGGAGAGTTGTAAGGCTGTTCCCTTTCTCTCTCTCTTCGCTCTCTTGGTGAATAAATGAGATTTTGATGAATGATAGGTGCTGGACGAGAGAATAGGAAGATTAGTTTAGATGGGCAGGGAAGAATTGAATAGTGATAAGAAAAGGAGGGGGAAGTGGGGCCGGGAAAGGGTAAATGTAGTGATATCGAATTTTATCCTTTATGCAAGTTTAATTTGAGAATATTATACTTAGTTATTATTTTCTTTTACAGAATCAGGCATTCAAATGTAAGGAGAATTAAGTGAATGTGAAAAAATTCAGATGGGGAAAGATTAAATTAAGCGGCATCTCGAAAGTTTGGGGTTTTTCCTTTGTACTTATAGGAAATGGCAGATAAAAAGCATAGTTTCCTCCTTGAGGCTGGCCAGAAATTTATGAAATGTTGTATGAGCTGCTTGTTGTTCATCCCTCCATAACATCAACTGTTTATGAAGCCATCGCCAGCAGCAAAAATTAGGCTACGCTCAAAAAAGCACCTTCATTATTATTCCCGCTTACATGAAACAAAAAACTAGACGTTGGAGCGAGATTTGTGATTCATTCGTGTAAAAAACAATTCAAACTTTTGAAGCGGGAGCGTTTGAAAGAAATTCTTATCTTACGCGCTGCGTGCGTCGCCATTTTAAGATGAATACGTGGTGTTTCCTTAAGAGAAAGATAACACAAAAGGGAAATTAATTAGTTTTGCGTGTTTCATTACAAAAGAAAACTTACGAGGATTGCGTGAATGATAAGGGGGCTAAGGTTGGGGAAAAGGAAAGAGGGATTGCGCGGTTAAAGAAGATGGAATAGAAGGGATGCGATACAGAGAAAGGAACAGAAAGGAGCAGCGAAGACGAGGAAAGCGAGAGGTTAAAAAGGTGGAAGATACGAGACGGACAATAAAAAACAAAAGATAATGGCACGGTAACAGATGTAACAATCTTATTTGGACTTTTAAGAGCATGCGGAATTTAATGCGTACCGTGGACTCGGCGACTATTAAAGGAAAATGCGGTTTCATTAACTTCACCATTAAAACCAACTGGTGCCCCTCCGCCGGACCAAATTGAGGTATAAGGATGCCTCTTTAAAAAAAAAAAAAAAAGGGAAATTAGGAACAAAGCGAAGCGATTCCAACGAGAGAAAATGGTCTCGCGGAAAAAAATGCATTTTTGTGGCAATTTCGTTATGTTTCAGGGCATCTCTATTTACGTAACTTGAGATTATCTGTGGAAGGGAGGTTAAAGTCGTTCAAAGTTCTGGAAATCTCTTCATCGTCTCGGCACCACCTACGTTATTCTTCAGACGCACATCGGCATGTCGTCGCGGGCTAGGATAAATTTAAACACGCTCAATTCACCTCACCCAAGCCCTGTAATTGCACGCATTTGTATTATCCCGAGGGGAGGGGAAGGGGAAGGGAAAAGAAAGGGAAGGAAGCCATCTTCTTCTTCTTCTTACTGGTTTAACAACCCGTGTGAGAGAGGGGGAGAGAGAGTGAGATGGAGAGAAAGAGCCGGCGAGGCACTCCGGTCGCTTGAACGAGGAAAATATAATTGGCGAAAGAAGCGGAGCGGCGCATGAATTATTTAAAATGGAGGGCGAGAGAGGGGAATTCTTATGCACAATAGTTTCACCGAAGGGCCTTATATATTTATATAAAGAGGTAATGCAGGAGAAGAAATTTTCTCGTAAAACGACGCCGTCGGAGATGAGCTCAAAACTCAGATTTTTTCACTCTCTTCCTCTCTCTCTCTCCCTGTCTTTCTCTCTCTCCTCTTTCGAAAAAGAGCTCAACTTCATAATACATCATGCATGCCAAAGTGAGGGACCGAAAAGTTGCTCCTTTGACAAAGGCCATTGAGACGCGGATAAAGGATCGGCAGGAGTGAGGGGGAGAGGGACGTGGAAGAAGGAAGGAGATAGAAGGGCCAGGGGGGAGAGAGGGAGGGAGAGAGAGGGGGAGAGAAGGGGAGTGGAGAGGGAGAGCAAAGTAAGGCCAAGGAAATTCAGAGGTAGGTCGGTGGGTCGGTTGTTCCGACGGTCGTTCGCTAGGGAACACAGAATGGGAAAGGGACATCTTTTGTTTGCGGCAAGATTCTTGAGATTTTGATGGTCATCACCAAGAATGGAAGATGAAATTCTTTCGTACTTTTGTTAGAGGGATTAAAATTTTTCGTCGAATCATCGATTATTAAGTTTGAAATATCACCAAAACTGGCAAAACTAAAGCTAACTAAAAGTGAAGCTTAACTATGGAATACCCTGAAATATTGATAACATTTTTTTTTGTCAGCTCACCGGGCATTTTTACGAGGAAAATGTTTTATGGAGGTTATATGTAGTCAAAATTAAGTGTATTTCCTTATTATGCATTTATTATCTGCTTATTAAATCCCATTTATAGTCAACTTTCATTAGGAAATTTCTAGCCTCTTCCATTCGTACTTCAAATAATGCGGCGTTAAATTAAATTAAATTGATTCTGTTACGCACATTTTCCTAGATTTTTTGGTTCCTTTTTTTTACGCTCACTCAAGCTGCATACATCTGTTATACTCCCTGCAATTTGTTAAATGACCTTTTATGTTTTGAGAATCTAATTACTAAAATAGCCATCGATTACCTAGGTTATTAAAAGAACGTGACCTGCATCAAGAGTCGAAAAACAAGCGTTGAAGATAATAAGGCTGTAAATCACAATGAAACAGACGCAATTTTTATGAAATATAATCAAAATGCATGGAATGGGTTAAATCCTTTGAATTATTCGATGGTAATTTGTTCCCTTGAATTTTTAATACTTTTGAATTTTTGTCTTATTTGAAAGAATCTCCGAAAATTACTCAAGTTGCAGGAACAAGTCCTTCGTTGCCGCATTCTTCTGAGCTTTATAGCCCTTTTAGAGTCTTTAATGTGATTTTCTGCTTAAAATTTCCCTATCGCCTCCTAATGTAATTATCATTCGCCCACATATGGTTTCATTCACGCACGAGCGAATATCCATTCTTGGCAATTCTCCAGTTTGCTTCCATCTCCTTTCTGCGAATAAGACATTTTTTAAATCGCAATATGTAGTTTTAGTTCGGCGGACTATTGTCCAGTATAATTAATCCGCGCCCTTTCTCTTTTTATGGAAAGGTTGAGGAACTCGGTGGGATCTCGAAAGAATACGGAGGAAAAGGTTCGATGCGAGAACTTAGGCACGCACACGCCAAAGAAGAAATGATTGGGACGGTTTTTCCCAGAACTGTCAAGCGAAGGGCGAAGCGAAGTGGAGGGAGGGCAAAAGCGGCAGAGCGGCCGTTGTCACGGGGACGACGCGTGAAAGCGTACGAGTAGGCGTCGGCGAAGGAATAAACGGCGAGATTCTAGGTGGGGTTGGCCTCCGAGGAAACTGTTGGCGCGGAATGCGAAACTTGTGATAGGAAAGGATTCGCGGAGGATGACGGATTCGTCACGTCTCCATCTGCCATTCGGTATCGTTAGAAATCGCCATGGCGATGTTTTGGAATGTACCAACACCGTTAGCCTTCGGTTTTCGGAAACAATGTAAATGTTGAAAAATCTCCGCCTCTCTTTCCCTCTCTCTCTCTCTCTCCATTTTTCTTTTCCTCCCTTACGGGTTTTGAGTTTGATAAAAATGTAACCCTTCGGCAGGTTTCTGCTAAAAACTAATCGTCCGCAGACGATGAGAGTTTCCACTTGGCGATAGGAATTCGCGATTGGAATTCGACAATGGATTTCCAGGAGAGTGGACCCGTTAGGGTTAATGATGGAGATATTCGGGATTTTATTGTGAGAGACCCTCTATTATGAGGGATGACTTTGATATATCGCGGAATCATTAATTCTTGGCGTAATATTTTTTTACGGATTCCAATTATTTTCTAATTTGGCAATTATCTCTCGTTTGGGTTATCACATTATTTATCTCATTTTAGAAAAAATTTTTACGTATGGATTATCACGTAAAATTATTTCATCTCGGAAAATGTATGGATATGCCACTGTTAATTTAAGATGTAATATCCAAAAGCCAGTCATAATTCCCTTTTCGCAATTTTGTAGATGTTAAAAATTCTAACTCAAATATTAAACATTATTTAAAATTTCACTTTTATCTCTCTTTTAAATCATTTCCATGGCAGATACAACGAATTAATTATTTAATACACGAAACGTTCCAGCTCGTTTCAACAAAAAATCATCTACCACACAAGAGATTGTTTTTGGCACGGAAAAATACCTCTCCAGCCACTCCTTTACGTGTAAGCTTTTTCAGGAAATTTGATAATTAAGAGTCCAAAAGTTTTGCTCTGCCTAAAAAGTCCCTTCTTATAAACTTTATCCGGAGCGAGATTGATGCAACAGCTTTTCAATTAGTAGGTACTATAACCAAACGCCTAATTATTCTGTAATATTTCCAAACAACGCACGAAAACGGTGGGAAAGGGGAAGAAAAACGAAATGGTCGAGGATTTCGAAAATAATAAGAAGAAAATTTATTTTTAATTACGAAACAAAATTTACGGCTCGATATTTTCTCCCCCCGGAAGGATTTACCCGGCGGTTGGGAGCAGTCCAGCGGATTAGTAAGGAGCAGTCTTAGGCGGCTTGGAGGAATTAAAGGGCGAGGTCGACGAAGACTCGGTCGAGGGCGTCTCTAGCTTGGTAGAATAAGGAAGAGATGTTCGAAAAGCGGCCACATCGAATCTCCCTGAGAAGGGATTTATTTAAACTCGTTTAATTTGATGGGCGACTCTTGCACCTCGGCTAAGAGCACGGGAGACGTCCCCCTTCTCTCAGACACCCTTCTTCCCCTCTCAGGGGTTCCGCGGTTTGGGAAGTTTCCAGGGAAGCGGGAGAGCGCGACAAAAGGATTTTTTGCTTACTCTTTTATCACCTAACTCCTCTTCTCGCCATACTTTCGAGGGAGGGTGTTTGGAGTGGCCTTACCACAACGGTTGAGGCGACGACGGCATTTGCAAGAGTCTGATGCATCCGACCTCCCTCTCTCCTTCCTCTTCCTCTTTCGTACTCTTATCGTTACCGTTAGCGAGAGGTTTCGCCCCCCCCCCCCCCCCCCCCCCACCCTCTACTCCTCCAAAATCCCATTTCCTCTTCCCTTTTTGCCTCAGAACCATTTCGTGGACACAGTTCTGGCTGTAAGTTCGCGCTTAACAGCCTTAGAGATATTGGCTGCTATGTACAGTTAGGAATCGCTGCCAGTGTGCCGTTGGCTGGAGAAGTGTATGTAAGAGGGCTCGAAAGAGAAGCTTCATACCGAAACATTAACGTCCTACGCTTCCTTCTAAGCAAGGTTAATGAAGGCTCCGTGGCGCAAAGGGTAGATCCATTGTGTAAGGCTTAGATATTCTGTCACATACTCAGGTGCATGCAATAGGGAGTGGATCGTTCCCTCGGAATATGCACTCTGCGCCCTAGGCCCTCTCTCTATCTCGCTCTTTTCCTTTTCTGTTTCTCTCTCTCTCTCTCGTGTTTGAATAATTCTCAGGAATGCTGCGTCGAAGGGAGAGATAGGGGGGAGGTGCGAAAGGGGAAGAAACGGGGAGTGGCGGCGGCGGTGTCGGCCGGGGCTTTTCGGAGGCCCGGAGGGGAGTTCATTGCAGGATTCTCTGGATCACAGACAATGAGAATGGCACAGGAGCTCTTTCCCAGCACAATGGCGGAGTGCCTTTTTGCAACACACGAGACCGCAAAGCTCTTTCCTCTTCCTATCTCTGTCTCTCGTTGCGCGGTCTGATTTTTTTCTTCGATGTTCATTTTTTCCTCGTCCTTTTACCGTCTCCTTAACAGGAACCTTTAATTAAGGTTTCGAATTATAGCATTGCGTTTCGGCAGATTTTTTAGTCACCGGCTCATGTTGCTCCCGTTTTTTTTCCGTTTCTCTTTTTTTTTTTGGATCCCCGTATCATATTTAAAGACTAATTGAATTTTTTTGTGTGGAATTTTTTTTTTGGTTGCTCTCCGACGAGATCGGATAAAATGTTTTTGCCTTGAAATTTTAGCGGGATTTAACGTCGTCGCTTTTTAAAAAAAGGTTATCGACCGATCATTATGCAGCTTACGTATCTAGACCATTTGTTCCAAATTTTATTTAATTTTTGCGATCGTCTGTTCCCATCTATTTTCCCAGTTATCCATTAGTCAATTACTTATATTTTGAATACAATTAGAATTTTTATTCAAATTATATTTATTTGGGAAAATAACCAACTATAACAAGTTAAAAATAATAAGAAGAGTTTAGAACGACAAACTACAATTTTTCTTGTTTACAGTTTTTACCGAGTTTTTTCTCTTTAGATTATATTTTATTTAAAGTATTTGTTTAGTTTTAAACTTAATATATAGCATAACTTTCCGTTCTAGTATTCAGATGCTCTTAAAGCAAGCCTTTTAGCGACATAACATTCATTTAGATCACACTCACAGCTGATAAAAATAAAGGACACCCCGAGTGCATCATAAAATGAGTAATATATGTTGATAAAAGCCGTCATCACCCCATATATACCTCATTCTGACTCTTTTTTACTCTCATCATATCCAACCATTTATTTGTCAAATTGTAAATACCTCATATTATACCGAGCGTCATCTAACGTGATTTCCCCCCACGGTTTGAGGAATGCTCTCCGTATCTGAAAGCACACACACACACATGAAATTTTAACTCCGCCCTTTAAAAATTCTCTCCCCTCGGCACAACGGGTAAAATTTTCGAGACGATGAGCAGATATCAGTCGCAATTCGCTCCGCGTTATGAGAGGGAGAAATAAACTCCCTCTCTCTCCTCCTCTCTTTCTCTTCTGCCTCCTCTCTTCCTCTGCCTTTCCCTCGTCTTCTACCTTTCCCTCGTCCTCTACCTTTCTTTCCTTGTATTTATCATTTTCTTTCCTACTTCCTCTCTTCTTTCGTCATTCTTCCTCTTTCCTCTCTTTCATCCCACTCTATTTTCCATCTCTTCCTTCCTCCGTTCTCCCAATTTCCTCCCATTCTTCTCCGTCTCTCTTTCTATTTTCTCTCGCTCCACCTTCCATCCTCCTCTACGTCTCACATCTCTCTTTCTTCAACCATGTATGATTTGAAGAAAAGAGGACACACACCTTTACTTAACCCAATGCTGACTTTTACTCAAACATTCTGTCGCTCTCCGGACGCCTTATTCATCCTCCGTTTCCTTTCTCTCTTCCTACTTCTAAGCGGCGTTACTTGGATGGAATCCTCTACCCCCTTTGAACGTCGAAAGAGTAACTTCCTTTTTTTTCACTCTTCTCATCCACTCGAATAGATCTTGCAGCAACAATGCCGCCGAAGAGACAGAGTGGGTCGCTCCTTAGAGACATACTGTTCTGGATTCTCGTGAATACCCAGGCGTATCTCGCTTAAATCTGTTCGCCGCACGGTAAGAGAGAGGTTGTGCACGTACGTTTTCTACGCTCTTCCTAAGCAGCTGTCCTCTTTTCTTAATTCTGCTTTGGTGCCTTTTCTCTTGCGCTTCGCGTTTATGGTCTATCTGATTTTTACCATCTCTTTGCCTCGCTTCGTTCTTATACATACATACGAGTACTATATATAATTTTACTCGCCATTCATTTATTTTTGGGCTATACTTTCACTTTTCTTTATGTGTCTTTTAATTGCATTTCTGATGGCACGTAAACTTTAACCTTTTCATTATTCATCCACTTTTAGAGGTTTACTCTTACTCCCTTTCTTCCTCGTAAAATTTTTCTTTTTTCTTTCAATTTTCATTTGCTCCATAAAGCGCTGGTTTTTTTTATTTTAGCGTCTCAATTCCGCTTTCACTTTAATTATTCCCTTTCTTATCTCTCTGCTTTGTCTCGTTACTACTACTTCAACTTTGAAATATTATTTTTAGCATGCATTAAACTAGCCTAGCGATTCTTCTTATTCTATTCTTATCTGTCAGGGCTTATAATGTCGGATCAATTA
Organism: Uropetala carovei; assembly: GCA_036926305.1. NCBI lineage: Eukaryota > Metazoa > Arthropoda > Insecta > Odonata > Petaluridae > Uropetala > Uropetala carovei. Next base: position 1,879,188 of record JAXCHB010000076.1, read on the forward strand.
ATTTTCTCATTTTTTCTACTTATTTATATGTGTGCAAAGGTAGTCGAGTGCTTACCATCATATGTATCATATGTATAGTTTTAGGACAGAAAGGTCAGATTCAATTAATTATAAACCATATGGACAGGATTAATACTTTTTTGCTGAAAATCTTTGAGAAATTTTCACAGAAAACTGCCTAAATTGCTAAAACTATTCAACCGAGACCTAAAGTGTTTCTTATTAGCTTTATTGCGCAGTCAGGATCTAATTTTTAATGTATGCTATTTTCTTAAACTATGTTATATATTTTATCTGGATTAAGTCAATATTTGTCACAGTTCGGAAATTACCTGTGCTATAGTCACACAAACCATTATGCAATTTATTGTAATTTTTATTAAGCTATATTTTACTCATTCTCATATAGTATTGAATCGCCATCAAGACGTTTCTAATATCTAAATTTTTTCCACTCCAGATTCGGCAGGATGGAGATGCTCTTATTTTCTACAAGAACATTTAATTCTCTACATTTCTTCGCTCTGCAAGTGTCTTGCCCGATATTTTGAAGCGATTTCGCCATTGTCTCGTTTATTGGTGTGTATCAAAAGGAACTTCTATCAACGTGGAATGCTAAAGAAGGTAGGGAGACGTCCGTTCATACGAACATAACCTTCGAATGCCAGTTTCCTTTAAACTTTAGATAATGTTAAAGGGTTCCTGGAAAGATATCCTATCTAAACGAATGCTTGGATCTTGCGGTGCCTAAATAACAGTCATTGAAGTGAACATGAAGTAGTATTCGAACCCGTTATCTTAAAATGTGAAGCCATACACAATACTCTATCAAGGCCGCTATGAATAAAAATTCTCGTACTATTATTCTTTCAATCGTGCTTTCCTGAAGATTCTATGAAGGTTATAGAAATGTTTTCCATATTTACATGATTTTATACAGACCAATTTCGTTGCTGCCGTACGGAAACAAACATATTTGGCTTTTAGTGATGTTTGTTCAAAGTTATCGATCGTACAATGGTTAATCTCATAATTTCAGGTTATGTTAGCCTGAATCTACTAATTTAATTTTATGCTATGTTATTGGTCCCCGCGATAATCGATCTCTATTAACCGCAATCTAATGGCTTAAACTTACCGGAAGAGCTGAATGGTGACGTCATATATCCTCCCCTGGTAAAATAAAAAGCGTTCGATCATAATTTCATTCGATTAATCTACTCATCGTTGCGTACATAGTGTAATCAATCTAATTGTAAAAGATTAATCAAACGGATTGTGGGTAATAGTAGCTGATATGGACCATCAGTCATGGAATAACTGTTATTAATGGACCCTTCATAACATGTGGTTACGTGTCGCTTTGATCTTAGCATAATGAGAATGCGGTAAAGGCATCATCGCGTCAATTTACATATTTTCCCCAGATTACGACTTTTATTTCATTTCAAATCCAACAACCCGTTAAAAAGTTAATTTAATTCCGCAGTTTGGAATCGTTCGTAATTAACCACTCAAAGACATCTCTTCAGAATAGACGTGAGGAAAAGCGACGCAGCATTTCCAAACGAGCGTAATTTCATCAGATAAGCGGAATATTTTTTTTTATTTTAGGGAATTCTCTTAGTAATTTTCAACGCCAACGGGATTACGCGGCGCGAAAGATCCAACGGCGGCCCGGTTTCCCTTGCACACGCATCTGTTTTAGTCTCAGAAGTTTCTCCTCCTTCATATCGTTCTTTCCGACCGCTTTCATCTAACCGCCTCCAAAATTCCCCTCCCTACTCGTTGTCCGCACAACCCCTCAGATTCCCCTTTTTTATCTCTCCCGTCACACACGTCCTCTCTCATTCTTCCTCCTTCCCTCCTCCAACTCCGCGGCGATTTCTCCCCGAATAACTCCATTTACTCCGCCGATTCCCCCCATGCCACTTCTCCTTCTCCGATTCCCGTCCCGCAAACTCTCCCACCCTTTCCCATTAAATTCCCCATCTCGGGTTTCTTCTTCCTCGTTTTGAAAATCTCCCTTCCTCCAATTTCCCCCTTCCACCGTCATTTCCCCTTCCACGTCATCCCTTTGCACCCTCATCTATTTCGACCCCTTCTTCCCACCCTTTGACGGGTTCTGAAAATTTCTCCCGACTATCCCCCCTTCTAATTACTCTTCCCAGACTGCCTTCCTCTTCTCAACTCCCCCCCCTGAAAACTCGCTCTCTTTCCTGAAGATTATTCCGCCCAGGAGTTTCAATTACAATTCTCGGAGATTAGAGATATCCCCGGATTCCGGATAGCGTAAAATAAGAAAGGATTATTACCGTGGAGGGAGGGGAAGGAAGGAAGTAAGTGTGGGAAGGGTGTTTTTCTTTTATTTCCCCCCTCCCCCTTTTATTGTCCGCAGTAGGGAAGGGAGGAGGATGGACAGAAAGAGGTGGCGGGAGGAAGAATTTAATGAGGGCCAGCGCAAGGGTTGGTTCCGTGCGTTTCGGGGTACTTAAACGCCCTCGGTCCCTCGAATGGTACTCGGATGGACATTTAGGGTGTGGACGTAACGTGCACTCTGTCTCCCTCTCTCTCTCTCTTTTTACTTTCTCCCTTCCTCACGCACAATTTCTCTCTCTCTCTCTCTCTCTCTCTCTCTCTCTCTCTCTCTCTCTCTCTCTCTCTCTCTCTCTCTCTCTCTCTCTCTCTCTCTCTCTCTCTCTCTCTCTCTCTCATACGTTCTCCCTCCCACTCTCCGAGATTCACCGGGTATCATGAACATTTTTAAGAGACCTACGCTCCCATGACGGTCAGAAATTGACCATTTCTTTCTTGTACTCACGCGCATACACGCACAGATGCACACAGACAAGCGAATATTTTCCGTGAAGAAACGGAATCTTTGCTCCCTTTTCTGGTGCGTATGAAGGAAGGTGTGTGGTTACGTGCATTTGCGTGGGTGGATGGCACGAGGGAATGAGAGGAGGGTGCAGATCCCCCGTCCTCTGCTCGAGTTAAGGGGAGCGTGAAATGGGAGAGACGGTCTAGCATTCCCACGAGTAACTACTCTGGTCTCGCTCCAATGGCCTAATCAGTGCCGGCGGAAGATTATGGGAGGATGCGACTGGTGAGTGGCGATCGCTGCTTCCTGGCCGGGTGGGCGGATACGAGAATGCGTATGAGAGTGAATACACACACACATATACATGAATTCATATATATATGTGTGTGTGTGTGTGTGTATTTATGCTACTTAGGTATTAAAATCTTATCTGGGGAAAATTTTCATTTCTCTCACAAATATTTAAATGTAAAGAAAAATTTAGCTGTATAAAATTGAATTTTTAAAACCTTGAAATTCAGAGTTGATTCTTAAAATGCGTTATTTAAAGCTTGTTTTTTAAACTTTTGAAGTGAATGACGTTACTTTTAAATATCATACAGTGCGACATTCTAATTATACGAAAGTTTTAATTGGCTTTATTTATTTCAATTTTCTCAGTTTATTCATCTGATTTATAATGTAATCTTTATATCTTGTTCCATGTAATCAACGTAAACGCGTGAAGTAATCATCTTATGATGGAAATTAAATTTAACGGGGCAAACGCGATCCGGCACATTTTTAACGCTCTAACGCAAAATGGAAAAGATTAAATCCTAGTATTTCCTCTGTACGTTTTTATTTTCTTTTATATTTGCAACTATTTAACTCTATTTTCTCTCGGTTTCTCTCATTCATTCTTTATCCAATATCGATTCGTATAAATAAAAGATAAAAGAGTGCCGATATATATTCGTTAGAACGTGTCAACATGTTACTTTATGGTTCCTTGGCCATTAAACTTGTTCGAGGCATCAAACCGTGTAATCAAGATACCGCGGTATACCCGCTGGTAGGTTGTATAGTTACTCCTGGAGTGATGGCTTCATGCACAGCGTTTATGTCACGCGGGCTGACAGCATCGCAGGCGCCCCTCAGATCCGCCGCCTCTCGCTCATCGGATGCAATATGCAACCGCGCGGTGGGACAGGATACCCTCCTAGCATACAATCCCATGAGATAAGGGAAGGTAGGAAGGAAGGTAGGTAGGGGTTAGGGATGACGGTGGAAGAGCACGCCGAGGAAAAGGACAAGGAGGCATTCATATTTTTACACAGGTGATTAATTTCTTCGCCCTCTGGAGGTTAATATGTGGTTCCCCTGAGTCTAGCCCAAAATAAAATTAGAAACTTATCGCCTCATTTAATGTGGATGCAATTTTTCAATGACAGCGCGCAGCTATTTTTTAAAGTACATACCTTTTTCTTCTCAAATAAGTTGAGACTTCAGGATGTTTTAGGCGCGTAACTTTTAATAAATTACATCCGGTGAATCAGATATTATAAATATATATTAATATAAAAAGAATGCGTATCAAAATAACTACTCTAAATAAATAATGAAAATAGTAATTTCATTTTAAATTTTTATAATTTTTGGCAACTTACTATGTGAAATAATTATGATATATTGCGATTCACATTAATTTTCTCAGTGAAATTTAAAGAGATATAACATACTTTTGATCTATTAGCTAACTCTATAGAAAATTTTCTGCAATAAAAGTCATCGGTATGTTTGTTGTTCGTTTGGATCCGATAAATACCCACCAAATAAATAAACATCAACGGTATAATTCGATTAGTTTTATTTATCGACAGAACGGCGGGAACTCCTCCACAAATACAATTTGCACTCATTCCTTCCTAGTAAAATACGCCGTGAAATTGAAACGTTAAGACTAAATAAACTCACGTAGTCAAATACTAAGACGATCCCTTCATTCCTAACGAAAACAGCGTACCCATTGAACTCCGGCCATAAATTCACCGAGACGACAAATTAATGAAAGATTTCGCCACAAAACAAGACGGGCTTATTCGCTAAAGATTTAAGACCGGATGGGTTTTGTATGGGGTTCCATTCGATCCGGTCGAGTTGATTTGTGTCTCTCCGGGTGGTGTTGTGTCTCACGTAACTTTGTAATACGGTCTCCTCGGAAGAGAGAGAGCGAGAAACGATGGTGGAGCTAGGAGGCGAAGCGGTGAGAGGACGATGCGCCTGACTCAAAGAGAGAGAGAGTGCGGCAGAGCGAGGGCGAGAGAGATATGTTTCCTGTGGAGCACAAGGAATGGGTGGGGTAAGCTAGACAGATGGTCTTAATTGAGGGAGAATGAAACGCACGACGTAAGATGATGCGAAAGGGAAGAGTCTTAGGCGGGAAGGGTAGGGGGAGAGAGAGAGGAAGAGGCTGAGAGAAGAAGAGCGCGTCTATAATTGAAGGAAGGAATAAATAAGTCGGTCAAAGGAGGGAGGGAATTGAAAGTGACAAGGAAGTTCGTTGCGTTCCGTAGGAAATAATGAATTGGGTTCGATTGGGATTATAACGTTACCAATATGAGGGAGAATTTAATTTATCGGCTCGGCGCTCCCGGGGAAGATATGTCTCTCGAGATTTAAAAGAAAAAAAAAGGGCACTACCATATCGAACTCTATCTCTTTTACTTCTCTTTCCATCTTCTTTCGTTATCTCCACGTCTCCTTTATCGCGTCTGTCTACCCCTCTCATCATCCCCACCCTTCCACTTCCCCCATTTCTCTTCCAGTCACTCCCCGTCTCTTTCCCCGCTATCTTTCTGCCAGCCCCCTACGCCGGCTTCCTCCTCCTTTCTATTTCTTTCTATCTTAACGTACCTTCTCTCTCTTCCTTTCCCCTTACGAAGAGGGACCGATATATTGATGTTTGCCTGAAGGGCTTAATTTATGTTTATATCGACGAATAAATCGTGCGATTGACTTTTTATTTTCTATTCACCTCTCGTAAAATACAGTCGAAACTTCGGGTTTTAGAACTTCGTTTTCAAGAATATGAATACGAACATGAATCGTAGACACTAAGGATGATCGAAAATTCTAGTTAACGAATTTTGTCTACACTCCTATAATATTATATATATATATATGAAATATTATTATATAATATTTCAAACGCAAGTATTTCTTAGCAGGATTTGCACGAATCACTTTCCAGAGTCTGTGATTTACTAAAATGGATATTTTCGTGAAGACTAAGCGAAGTTTTCATAGGTTTTTTCTATCAAAAATTGTATTTGAGCTTCACTTTTTTGTTTGCATCAGTATGTAAGGCAGTCACTCAATTTAAAATGTAATACTTTGGATGAAATATAAAATTGAACTATATATTCCAAATTTCGACCGACTTAAGTCGCTTATCTACCATCTCTCTCTCTCCGTATCTCGCTTTCCCTGTATCCCTCCAATTCTCCTCTCACTACCCCTCCTTATCTCTTGCTCGATCACTCTCTCCATTTTATCATCTCTCCGTCGTAATGCCTCTCCCCCTTTTCGAGAAATTTTCTTAAATCACTTGAAAATTTATTTCCCTCTCTACCCCTCGATTTCTCCGCCATCTCCTTACACCCCCGAATTTTCTTTTATTTTTCGAGAAATTTTTTTTCTTTCTTCTTCCATCTCTCGCATCCACTTCAAAATTTTATCTTTCTCCAGATTCTTAATTTGCAGTTTGGATCTTTTTTGAAGGAGGGATGAGAACTTCTTTGTAACGATCCATGGAGTCTTTGACTGGAATGATGATTCTTGGGCTATCTGATGGTTGTCAATGGAGGCTCCTCAAAAGTTTAAGCATCAAACTGCTTTCACAACTGAAGTCCCTCCGGTCGTTTTCAAGTGGAAAAATTTTAATCGTGCTCGGATATAATTTTTTCTTTCTTAAGGTCCAGAGTTAGCCAGAATGTATAAAGTTAACTGAGATAGCTAGTTAGAAAATTAGGCAAATTGGGTTATTTGGCTGGCAGTCATTTTGTATCGCACTAAGTGACATTTCTGAATAACTCTATTCTTTCTAAGTTTTTCATGTTAGCTATTTAACTCGGTTATTTATTATATATTTTTAAAATTATAACTGAAAGAAATTAAACACCGCATTCAAAAAATTTGGAATGAAATCTCGAGTATTTTGAAGTTCATTATTAAATGCCTTGTATGTAATTAATGCTCGAAAATTAAATTTCACTTTGAAATTATTTATCTGTCAAATCCAACCACACTTCGATAAACTTTATTGAAAAACTGATTATCCGTACAAGTATGGCATTGTCGGTATACCATTATCAAACAATTTTCTTACTGCGCGCCCTTATATAAGACGTTCTCGAAAATTAAATTCATTTTGAAATTATTTATTTGTCAAATCCAACCACACTTCTATAAACATTATCGAAAAAACAATATCCGTACAGGTATGGCACTGTCGGTGTACCATTATCAAACAATTTTCTTACTGCTCGCCCATATATAAGACGTTCTCTCATTTAACATATAAAATCCTCAGAAAATGCATCATTTTCTTCTTTCACAATCTACTATTGATGAATACAACTGATGACGACTTTTTTTGTAACATAGGTGTGGCCATTGTACTTTCTTAAATTATAATGTTTAAAACTTGTTTTAAGCCATAAGACAAGCTCGATAGTACTCTATTTAAAAGTAATTGTTATCGAATTGTAAAAAACGCCTACACTTTCGGCCGGTTGACCGTAGCTAAATTTGATCGGCGTAAAGTAATATCCTCTAGTTAAAGGGAATTCATGTTTGAGGGAGGAAATTTGAAGGGAAGTTGTGTTTACGGAGAAGAAGAGAGATGAGAAAGTAGGGCGAAGTAAAGTTCATGGAAGAGAGGAGAACATAACCTTGTCACGCCTTTTGAGGTGGTTTTCTCTTCCAGACGACGGTGGTAGCCGCATAGGGTCGGAAGCACAGAAACATCTCGAGGGTATTGGATATCTTAGAGAAAGAGAGAGAGAGACCAAGCGAGAGAGAGAGAGAGATTGGTTTTGGAAGAGCGAGTCGAAGGTTGGTGGACGAAAAAGAATGAGAGAGGAATGCAGAAAAGACCTGGAATGGAAAAGCATGAGGCGATAGGAAAGGAATGGAATGAGACAGAGAGGGAGAGGGGTGAAACGAGGTAGCGCTTCGCGTATTTCGATTTTGGAAAAGATAATAAAAATGTTGGCGATAGGCTGAGGGAGCAAAGGTTGAAGTTGAGTGAATGGAAAGAATGGGTTCAGTGGAGGTAGTGTCAAACTCGTAAAGGAGAGAAATAGGAAAGTTCAGGATTTAGCAGAAGAGATGCGGGGATTTCCGCTCGATGAGAAAATGAGCGCATTTAGAAATAAAAAGAAACATTAATTTTAAGTTTTTGGACGTAACAGGGCAGATAAAGAAACCAATGAGAGTGATTTCCATGAAAGCGGAAGTAAATAGAATATTTTCTCTCTTTTGACCAAATTTTTCTCTTGGGAAAGCGATACTACCCTAAATTGTCTAAAACATACATTCTTCAATTTACAGTTAAATTTAAATTATTTTTCGACTGCAATATTTTTTTATCAAAGTTGTAGCATTCGGCAAAAATTAATGAATGAAAAACAGAATAAGAAATCGTATATTCTTTATTATCATGAAGTAAGGCATAATGGGATATTTTTAGTTTGTCGTGGATTACGCATTAAAAAGAGATAAAATAATCGCAGGTATATTTTTTTATTCGCCATGTGGGTTTTTGTAATATATTTAAAAGAAAATAAAAAAATGACTAAAGTGAGCGAGGGCGAAAGAAAGAATTCAGCTACTTACGTCAGATTGGTAAAAGATTGTAAACAGTTGAAGCGATTGAATGAACAACAAAAGAAAAGAATGGTGAGGCGTCGTTGGGGTAGCCTTTTATTTACTAAGCGGAGGTATGCTCGAATGATGAAGAGGAAGGAAAGAGAAAGAGGGATGAATGAGAGAAGGCGAGGCCGTGATTTTAATGAGTAAGAAGTGCGAAAATAATAAACTATGATAAAAAAATAACGATAGAGCTATATGAGAAGAAGGAGAGCGAGCATTTCGCGAGAGAAGAGGGAAGGAAAAGAGTGAGAGAGAGAAGCGAATGAATGAAAGCCGAGTGGGGAAATTTAATTGAACGTCTCGAGAGTAAGAGAACAGAGAGCTCTTTGCGTACGGAATAAAGGAATGGTAAAGTAGGTGAATGGACAGAAAGATCCGTAAGAAATGGAAGAAAAATTGGGAAAGAGGGTGGAATGAATAGGAATGGCGGGGGAGGAATTTCAAAGGACACAATAGAATTAGGTAACTGAATGCAGAATCAGGCGAAGGTGTCGAAGGAAGAGCTCGGGAGCGTCGAAGCGGATAGGATAACGTCGGGAGAGAGTGGGACGGAGGGCGGGAGGGGGAGGAGAGGCGAGGGGGAGGGGGGGGGGCGTTGTATAAGACGAGAAAGGAAGGGACCGGAAAGACAGAAATGGAAAGGCTGTGAGAGGATAGGATAAACGGATGAGCAATGATGGTCACGGGGTGAGCGAAGTGCATTGTGCGCGACGTTTTAAAGAGATAGAGAGAGGAGCGAGTCGACAATGGGGTAGCGACTCGCAAGCCTCTCAAACCCAAAGGCATCGCGTCTCCTTTTTGACGAAATAAAATCTCCTTCCGCACAATATAAACCCCTTCCTATACCTAACCCCCTCCCTGAAAGGGGCATAAATCCTTTCCCTAAGGAGGGGGTAAGGGAGGCGGCGGGAATGAACGGAGATCGAACCCGGTTACGTCATTGCAGGCGTGGAAACTGGAGGTCGGAGAGGAGTGAATGGAGTTTTAGAAGGAAGGGCTAAGAGGGGAGTGAGGGGGAGGGGGGGTCGGAATGGATTGATAGCCTTATGGTTGCATTGTAAGGTGGCAGGGCACAGACGCGAGAATCTTGTTTAGCGTGGGGGATAGGTATGGTTCGGAGAGAGAGAGAGAGAGGTTGGGAGGTAGAGTGGGGAGTGCGCCATATGGGAGTAAGGGCGCGGAGTTGTGCGCTCCGCGGAATAATGGAAGAGAGAGAGGGGCGTGGGTAGGGAAGGAAAGGCCTATAAGTCATTTTTTGTGGCGATGAAGGTAGATAGGGAGTAATGTATGTGGAATTACGGCTACGCTGATCTCGATGACAAAGTGGGGAGCGTGCAAAAAATGCCCGAGAAAATAAATGGACGGTTGAAGGGAGCGAAGGAAGAATAATTGGAAATGGAGGAATATTTTTACATCTCGCCGGAAGGAAGGGTATCGGCCTTTAGGGACAAAAAAAAATTACCGCCGCGCACGGCGTAGACGCATAACTCCCGGGCTTCGCGATACGGGCGTCCGTTGAGATTTTTTTTGTTATATTTCGGCTCGATTTTCGCGAGAAGTTCATAGCTCCCAAAAACCTGTCGTTATACCCACGACGGATCGCGGACGGCCGAAACGAAAGGAACGAGTGACAAAATAGAACGAAAATCCACCGCAGCGTCGGACTCGATTATAGCAGACGTGTAAGCGTCGGCTCCAGCTCTCTGTCCCTAAGAACCGCAGGATGGGAACGTGCGAGGAGAGACCACCACCAGGGAGGAAATTCATGAAGTCCAAGCAGCAGACGTGTATGCCACCGCTCGTGGCGCGTATTCCTAACAGGAGAGGGAGAGAGAGAGAGGAGGACACGCAGGAAGAGGAGAGAGGGAAGGGAATGGGGGAAGACGGAAGGGAGAGGAGAGGACGCATTTGGTTGCATTGAGTGGCTCTCAAAACCGCGAGGGAGGATATAGCCTTGCCCAAGAAGGGGGATAAAATAGGGTTCCGAGACACCCGGGAAGAGGAGGAGGTAGAAGACGAGGAGAGAGTCGTGATTTAGTCCATGGCGCAGGGAAGGCGTTAAAGGAGCCAGGAGGGATATTGTCTTTGCGTAGGAGGGTAAGGAATGAGGTTTTTACGCGTATGGCTAGGGTGAGGAGGAGTTGTAAAAAAATTCGTGAGAAGGAGATGGCAGGGGAGGAAGTTTTAAAGGTTATTCCGAATGAGGCGAGGGAGCGTAAAAAGGGCGTAGGTACTCTTATTCCTCTTCCCCTTACGCCGGAATGAGATAGATAGAGCGCGTTTGTTCTACGCTAGGTTGGATTCGAGGATGGAGTAAAGTGTGTGTGTGTGTGTGTGTGAGGGAGAGAGAGAGAGAGAGGGAGGGTAAGTCTCTAACATACGGAAGTGGATGGTGAGAGTGCGTCTGAGGTGTCACAATGGAGGAAATGGAGGATAGTGGAACACGGAATAGTCGGATTGGAGTCGGGGTGGGTGAGGGAATAGGTGCGAGCTGATTCGATAAGGGGATACAGGGTTAGGAGGTGGCGGAAAGGGATGGAGGAAATCCCCGTGCGCGAGCGAGAGTGCGGAGTGAGGAAGAGAAGGGAGATGGAGAGAGGGAGGAGGTGTCCCCGATGCAGGTACGACGCCTGTTACGACCGATATATTCACGCCACCCCCCCTTGGGCTTATATGGCCGTAAGGGATCGATACGTGATAACTGCACGGTTGCCTTCACGCCAGCTCATTCTATTTGGCTCCCATCAGATGTGAATATACCTAGATATAAACATATACACGTACATGCACACTAGTGTATATAAATATGCAGTCTTCACATGTCACGAAAACGCGTTTTACTCTATACGTTTCCATCGCAGATGAATCCGCCTCTAGTTTAATTTTTTTCCCATCACGTCACGTCGTGGTAAGAAATATTTTTCCTCCCGAATCAGCATGTTCGCGCTGTCTGAAGGATAATAACCCACGGAATAGAGCAATGTCTTCATACATTTTCATTTTGATTGGTATCGAAAAGATCAGCTCTCCTGCAGGAAACACGTCTTGATGTATTTTGAAATATTGAGTTACTTATTGGAATGACAACTTCATGTGTTTGGTGTCGTACGTATAGGAAAAGATTGAGGGCTTGGACTTCCGCCTATTTCGTGAAATAATATATGAACGTGATTCAGGCGTGTTTTGAGCGATTCGAAGCTAGTATTCACGTTCGACTCAAGCTGACTAAAAGACGGAAAGGTTTAGACATAACTATAAATTTTACAGAGTGATAAATTGTTACCGTCGACACGAAGCGATTATTCTGCTATTATTGTTTTTTACTTTTTTCTTTATTATTAATAGCACAGGAAATATTTCATTTTAACGACTTCTACCGTAGATTTTTATTACTGTGACAATTTCGGTGTTATATTAATATCAGTTTATTACAATACTTTTATTTTTTCTTTGGATGATAAAGATTTGCTCAATGAAGGATATTTAGAGCTTAATCGATAAAATAGTATTTAAATAACTATCAAAAGCACAAAATGTGTAGGAATAGTTTTCCTCTAATTTACAAAACTTAGTAACAGCGCGTGTGGAATAATCAATAACATTAAAACCAAATCATATCCGGTTAACATTCTTCGCATATCTAGGCCTTTGAAATTATTCAACATCCTCTAATTTCCATCAGAATCGTAATTAATTTTTTCTCTTATATGTAAAATATAGTTTGATATTTGAGGGTTATCGGGTTTCACCACATTCTCAATATATTCAAGGGCTTCTGAAGATGCTCGCTGTAACGCGAATGAAGTGTGAAGCATTAAAAATTTTCTACAGGCGGTGAAACCTGGAAACCTAGAGCAATGTTCTGTTCCGCTATGAAAACCTAAAGTTCTAGATATGGAGGAACTTGCGGAATGAGTTCGTATTTGAATGTTGAGTCGAAAACTTGATGTTTATTAAAAGTTATGTGTAAAATACGAATACTAAAGAGAAATATAGGATATAATGTACGTTTCAACATTATGATTCTCATTTAAATGAATTTATATTAGATCCTAAATTTCTGAACATAAAGTTAGAGGACGTCTTTTGAATCCATTCTTTCTATTTAAATAGCTGAAGTACCTGGCGTTGCCCAAGTAAATCCAATATGTTTTATGTATGACAAACTATTACCTGTGAAACAACGATTAGAAAGTTAATTTTAAACAGTACAGCATTTATCCCTAAAAGTTAGTGGGGGCATATATTTACAACTTGTAGTTTCGAAGGTAAAAATTCGAAATTTGTATTTTTATAAATAAATACGGAAATATTTGCAAATGATCTATAAGGAAAATAATGAAAGTGGAAAATATTTTTGTTTAGCTAGACGTTTAAACTGCCAAATTATTCCAGAATAACCGCTTCAATATCGACATTGAAAAATAAGTACTTGTCTCAGCCATGACAAGGTTATAGGAGATACCTAAGACAAATACTTAATTTTTCAGTTTTGATACTTGTGTTTATTCTGGAATTTATTTTCAGACATAAGACGAGTTTCATAATTCTCTAGTGCAAAATTATACTTAACTATATAAATTCAATTTCATCTCATTTGAAATATATTTCGATGGACATTGTGAGTTTCAAAAGACTATTTTTTACTGTAATAAATCATAATATCTACAAATTCCTTTTAAACAATCTAATTTAAGGAAGAGAAGTTTTAGAATGGAAATTTATTCGATGTTTATATCATACTTAACACAAAATTTACACAATGTAGGATCTTACAACCGAAGAATAACACGAGTTCATTTGGACATAGTAATCTTCCGCGTCAGAACTTTGATTAAACCCTCACAAAAATCAAATTCAAGTAGAACTCTACGACGAGCCAACGAATACACAGTGCTTACTTAAGAGAAGTCTCGGAAATTTAATTATAATTTCTGACGTTCTGCTTTCTTGTATTGATATTTGGAATTTCGCAACTTAAAACGTCAATTGAAACGAGTTCGAGCTTGAAACGCCCCACAATTAACACACGCTTCTCCGAAAACCGTTTGACTTTGAAGATAACGAACGAAAAGCGAGTAAGTGTTCAGGATAATTCCTCCTCCGTTTCGAAATCTTTCTCTCTCACACGCCAGAAGTTGCAGTCGTTGTCGTCCTTTTCCGATTCAAAGGATCGACACAGCACGGAATCTTCAGAAAGAGGATTCTTATTTTTTCCGCTCTTTCAAAAGGAGAAGGGGAAATAACTTCGTCTTACTGTAAGCTCATTTCCTAAACTTTCAAAAACTTAATCAATGGCCTTCTGAAAATACGAATGGCGATGCTCCTTCTCCTATCTTATGCTTGCAGGAAATTTCGCCCATTTCTTCGTCACCAGTGATTTCAGTGTCGCCTCCTGTCTTCCTATTCCATCCTACGCAATGCTTATCCCTCTTCCTCGCCTGCGTCCGTACCTTCACATCCTTCCTTTCTTTCGCTATCGTATTCCTCTCAATATTTCGCAGATTTTTACAGCCCTTCATGTATGCGCATTTTTCTCTTGTAGGGTTTTTACTTAAAGTGTAGTTATATGATTTTCCGCAGATCTTTTCCAGAAAATACCCTTCTCTTACCATTACCGATTGAGTTGCTTTTGTTATATTACTTTTATTATAATTAGTAGGGCAGCCCCGGGTCTCCGATCCTCAACGCGATTTAAATAAACTGACAGTTTAGTTAAATAATTTTGATTGAATAATTAATGAAATAAATGAAATGCAAATAATCTAAATAGTTCGGCCCTAGGTTAGATCTTCTTTGTTCCCTATTCATTTGACGTGTTTCCCTATTTCTTTGTCTAGTACTCTCCGTTCCTCATCTATACGGGCAATCCTTTGAGCTTTCGCATCTCTTTCTCTCTCTTTCCTACAGTACTCTTCCTTTGATCTCTGGCTCCTCTTTTTTTCTCGGGCAGCTGTAGCTGGGCTAATAGTTTACCTTAGTTCCAATGATTATCGTTGCACCCTTATAGACGAACTCACAAACAATTGCTTTACTTCAAGTTTCTATCAACGACTGCTTTTAACTTACAGGACCTACTATAAAGGCGACGTCAATGCAACCGTTTATTTAGATTATCAATGAAGAGAAGATAACCATATAATGTGTTTACAAAGTAACGTGCGTCCCTATTCTTATCTAATTTTTAATTGATGCGTGAGTCTATTTGCGTTAATAAGGATTACAGATGTGTAATAAGATGGTTCTACTTACAAAAAGGTAAGATTCCAGCATTCAAACGATGAAACAAAACAAAAAACAAATTAATTGCACAATTTAAAATAAATCTCAATAGACTGGGAGCTTGTTTGTTATACACATGTTATTGACAGATAGAAACGCTTCCCATACGCAGTCAACAAAATAATTATCCGTAAATATTTACGTTGCTATGCTTCATTAATTTCGATGCTTATGTTAAACAAAAGTGCGAAGCGAATAACGCTATTCTTTCACCTATTTGAAGGTATAATTGATAGTAATTGAATCGGAGGCAACAATGACGGTCGCCTTGGCAACGCCCGGAAAGAGTACGAAAAATCCGCAAAAGTTCGAAAAAGAATGTGTATTTCTGAAAACTTCGACCGCGTAACGTATAAATATGGCAAGAATAAGATAGTATAGAGCTTTAGCCGTCGAATAAAGTAAAAAAGAAGAAAATCGGTCCATATTTACATATTTTAACGAATGAAGGAAGAAAACCTTGCACTCTGAAAAATGGAAAATCCCGTGTAAACTTATGGGAAAATGTCTCCTGGATTCGAACCCGGGATACTTTCGCAAACGAAAATATTTTTCCAGGGACCTAATATCCAGTAGAAACAAAACGCCGTTTACCGCATATCTTTACGACGAACGGTTCTCGAGAAATACGCCGATATAAATTGTAAACAAATGTCTAAAGACGTCAAAGTAAAATTAATATATAGTTAGATATTGTTTTATTTATTTGGAAACTGGTTAGATGAAAGAAGATATGCTAATCTCATTCTGTCCAAATTATAGAATATTATTTAATCTCTTATTCCCTCTTCTGGTCCACCCCGTTTCTCTTTTTCCTTTTTTTTGTTTCATTCCCATATCTCCTCCAACCTCTTCTACCTCTTTCCATCTTAATTTCTGTTTTTTTTGCTACAGCCACCTTCCTTCTACCTCTTCTTTCAACTTCCCATCTTCACTTTTCCTCTATTCATATTTCTCCTCTTCCATCCTGCTATTATTTTTCCATTCCTTTCCCTCTTCTTTTATCCTCGAGTCTCTCTCTCGCCATTTCTCACTCGCAACATCCCACGCCTTCCTCGCATTCCCTCCTAAAATTCGTCGTCTATTTCGTTTAACCCACACCTCTCTCTCCCTTTGCCGCCATCATTTCCCTTTCCCTCCTCCCGTCCAATTCAGTGTCATTTCTTTTTCTTTCTCTCGATCTCTCTCGCTCGCGCACGCACAGAAAATTCCAACACCTTTTCACTTGCGCCAAATCCATCACCATACCAGTTTTTATCGCCCCTCTCTCCTTTATCCGTCAACCTCGGTTCTCTCACCCACTTTTCGTCTCCGCTCTCTCTCCCCCTTCTCGCTTGCCATTCCCACTCTCGTCGCCCCCGCCGACTCACATCGCTTCTGTCGCCACGATTTCTCCCTCCGCACCTCAGCCCGCGTAAAACGGCCCATTTAATCACCTCCTGTACCCCCTTCCGTTACGCCGCTCCTCCTCGCTACACTGTCTCCCTTCCTCGTTCCCCTTTCCCCAAGCGATCCACTCAATTTTCCGCCGCCCTTTACGTCGCTTCCTGCCTACCTCCCATTCCACCCTACCCCTCCTCGCCTTCTCCTTCCTCTACCTCCTCCGCCATCACATCCTTGGAGTCGTTTCCCCTGGCATATTCCTCTCTCTTCTTCTTCCCCCTCGACTCATGGGCGCAAGAAGCCTCTCTCGACGCGTACACTGATGTCGTAAACCGAAGGATACATGTAGAGAGGTAGACACCCTCGCGCCATGCGGTGCCCTTCAATTTTCCACCCGTATCCGCGGATTGAATGGGAGGAGAGGGAAAAAGTACAAGAGTCTACGAAAATAGGGACAAGAAAAATAGAGACAGAGGGAGGAGAGGGATACGAATATCCAATCCCGGAGCCTACCGTCCGAAACCGAATCTTTTTCGTCCCTCGAGTAACCGATCCGTTCTCCTAAGCCGAAGAAAAAGTCTTCCTCGGTAACGCTCGCACTCACACGCGCTCTTGTATCTTCGTATTTTCCCCTCTATATGTGTCACTCTTCTTTGTATATCCCTCTACTCGCTCTCTCTCTTTTACGGTTCATCTCTCTTCCACGCTTCTCCATTTTTATCCCTCTCTTTCCCTCCTTATCGTCCTCTGCCGTTCGCTCATCCAACGACCTTAAAGCTCCTCGGCTCTACTCCTTCGGAATTTGCGACTCTGCATCTTTCTGAAACACGCACACACGTAACATGGGGATAGTGCGTGATTTACCCAGTCAAACCTCGCTTATTTCTCTATATCCTCTCTCCGAAAAGATATCCCTTTTTCCTCTTGTCTCTTTCTCTTTTCTTCACCTTTTTCTCGTTACCTATCCCCATACATTTTCCTCTTCTTCCCTCTCCCGTTTCGTCTCTCTTCCTTACACTTAAATCCCTTCTCTAACCCGTTTTTCCCATCATTGGGCTCCACCTCTTTCCGGTCCACGCTTTCAGGCCCTGTTATCTGCTAAGAATCCCCAAAACTCCTATTTCTTCTCTTTCCGATCTCCTTTCTCCCTTCTTTTACTCTCATTCCCTTCCTCTCTCCTTCCACCCCCTCTCTCTCTCTCTCTTTTTCTCTTTCTTTTTCTTTAACTACCACATCCAGTCACAAGCGGGTCTTGAATAGGGATTTGATACGTCACACCGCCTAGCGTGCGGAAGATTATATTTTTATTGTTCGCTTCGTTAGTTTTTTATACGCGTTTTTATTCGCTCACAGTAATTGGAAATAAAGAAACGTTCCGCGACCTAATTTCTCTTTTGTTTCGCTACTCTTGCTTTTGCGTCGCGAGTAAAATCTGTTTTGAAATTATAATTTCAAATTTAACAAGCGAAACACATCGGAAAAATTTCACGGAATTTGATTAAGAAGTTGCGGGATATTTTGGAAGTTTCAGTTCGCTCTTCCAGTAATCCCTCTATACAGCTTCCGCGTAAACAAACTTTGACGCTAAATAATATCCATCTGTCTCTCTCAGAGCACATTCAATTATTATAATGAACTTGGGATGTCCCTGATAAAATTTTTGTCGAGAAAAATGCTGATGGATGCCCAACACAAAGCGTTTTCCGGTAAGGTTTCCTATGTTATGCCGTCCCCAGCGGCAAGATTCTCGAATGCTTTACTGTATGATCCATTTATTTTTTAAATAGGAGCAAAAACAGGCGCAAAAACGATGTAGGGAGTTGTAAAATAGCATATCTCTGAATAAACTTTGTTATACGTTAATGTAAGTTCTTTGATCTTTTGGTGTGCACTATATGCAAGAAATATCTAATTCATCTGTTTTACCTTCATTCCTACGCGAAAATATTAACGGATTAAAGTGTCTTTTGTCCTTATTATCGCCATGGAAGAGAATTTGAGCATAAAATACGTTCGTTTTCCCTGTGGAGATTTGTATAAATATCCTACTAAGGAAACAGTGATGGCGTATGAGCATTTCTCGGTACTCCATACTCATTTTATGCCAGACCTGTAAGATATTTAGGTCATTTGTGGAGAATTGCAAATTACACGTTCCCTCTGCAAACTATATCCACTTATCTGCCCTATTCTTGGCGGGATTTTAATTTTTCCAAATCTGCTAATTGCTTGCTTTGTGGAATTCGTGCATTTCAGTTCAGATTCTGTTAATTAAAAAGTCTGTTGAATGTTCAAAAAGGTAGGATGACTACATTAAAAAAGGAGATGTTTTATTGAAAAATGGAAGGTTTTTCTCCATCTACAATCCATATTGAAGCTTGGAACGTATTTCAGTTATTGATCTACAATCCTTTGTGCGCGGTAAAATTATTCGCCGAAACTATTTTGTACCAATGGGTTATTCTTTACTTTCATAACTATTTGAACTTCATAACAATGATAAGGAGATGAATGCAAGAGTTCGTGGAAAAAAAGAACTTCGTTGTCTCGAATTCTCTCATTAAGAGGACCACAACCATGATTTAATTGCGTCATAAAAGTTAAGTTGGAATATTCAAGAAGTAGGTATTAATGATTTTTTAAAAAACTTTGATGCGTATCTCTTTAAAGAAAAATATCCACTCCTAAAACCAGCAAAATATTGTTCAACTTATTATTTTGCCGTTGTGACTGTATTTTACAGGAATAGAGGAGAACACGCAAGTCAACGCAGCGTCCTTCGAAAGGGACGTGAAGCAGTTGGTCCCATTGGTGCACTTCATAAAAGTAAGCTAATGCCGGCACCGGGTTTCCCTCCTCTCCTCCCTTCTGTGCGCGTGAAATTTGCTCCCCACTGTAAAATGCTGGACCAACTTGGTCTGTAGTGCTATTGTGAGTGAATTGTAAATTGTACATAGTTGCATGAAAAGACAATATCGTACGAGAGCGGTGATGAAATTACCGAATATGTTGTGTTGTGCACGTGTCGTTCAAGCATATAATGAATTCCGCAATAACTGCATTGATATTTATAAGTGCAGTAGTACTCGCATTGTGCTAATATTCCGATATTGTTTTGTCTTACAGTTAGTTCAGCGAGTGCCGTTTTCACATATATCTTTATCAACATATACCTTTCGCATCCTCGTGAAAAACTCACACGCCACACCCTCGCCGTAAAATACTGGCAGCTCTCCTTTTTCCAACTCTACCAATCACCCTTAAGAACGAGAGACGTATGAGATGCATTTTTTAAACTAGCCCTATCCTCGGAAAATCCCCATCTCGAATCGGAATCCTACTTTTACGGCGAAGTCCCATTGAGTTATGAACTGCGCGAGCGTTATATATGTATTTTTTTCATCCGAATAATCTGAATCCCATGGGCCCGCGGCTGCATGTTTCCGGCCACGGATGTTCCCTTTTCTTGGCGACGTCGGGCGTCAAACGTAAAATGAATATCCCACACTGATAAATGGCTCCGGTTTGTGCTCCGCGCATCGGTTTATCAATCACGAGATGTCGAAGGGATCTCCGCGTCCTCGGTTTGGTAGAGAAGCGCGCCAGCCGGATTCCAGGCAGCCGGCATCCAGAGTCCTCGATTCCTTCTCATTTCATCCTCCGCTTCCCGTATTCCTCCTCTTCTGCTATTCCTACTGGGAGGAAAGGATTATTGCACCCGTTCGTGGGCGCATTCCGAATCGCCCACCCCCCCTTCCCGGGGACCCTCCTACGCAACCACCGCGACCTTCCTCCGCGTCGCCCCCCTCCCCTCTTTCTCTCACTCGCCCTTCTTCCTACTCCACTTCTTTCTCCATCATCAATCTAACTCTCGCGGAGACGACGCTCCTCTTCAGCTTGCGTGTCCCTCTAGGGCTTCCCTCACTTCTTTATTTCTCTCTCTCTCTGTCTCTCCCTTCTCTCTCTCTCCTTCCACCTCGTCTCCCTCCCTCTCTCTCCCCCCTGCACTCTCCCGATTCACTCCAATTTCCGATCATCCCCTTTTCACCCTCCTCCCCTCTTCCTCACACGCTGACACGTCGCTCTCCAACATCTGTACAACTCTTTGCTCTCCAACATCAATACATATACCACCCACCGCCTCGCGAGAGGGTTTATTTTATTTCGGGACGACCCAAAAGTTACTCGTGGATTTTTCTGCGCATCGAGTTGGGTGTCATCGTTCATGGTTTCTGTCGATACAAGTAGGGAAGATGTTTCTAATTGAATCATCAAAAAGTAAGCAATGATGTCCGTCGTTGAAGATAGGTTACTTCTATCACAAGAGGTATGCAATATTACATTAAAGTAAAGTTTAAAATTTATTCCATTTTAATATTTTTTCTTATCAGTATAATCTGTAATATAAATAATAGTCGTGAATTACTTATATGGTTAAGGATTTAAACGCAAGGCTATTAAAAATCACGTCTCATAAATTTAAGCTTTTTGTATATGTAATAGAACTTGCTATGAAAACATTTTCAATTTATGCTCGTTCATTACGACGTTTCATAAATTTTCGGCTTCTTTAGCCTAACTAAAATATAAGTTAAATTTATTAATATTCATTTTACCATAATATTTTATATTATTGGTAAGTTTTAAAACTCAGTATGAAAACCCGAAATAACAAGATTCGGTCGAGTATTATTTTCATCAATAACGTCATATTCTTATTATTTTTCAACATGACTAACAAATAATGCAAATAAGAACAATCAATGGAGTCACGTTTAATAGAGAGACAAAATTGAATTACGATCGAAATAATGACTACTTATTTCACGAATAAAAGATCCTATCGTAAAGCTTTACAGCCTTTAAAAGACTCGCTATAAAGTGCCAATCAAATAGATTAGACTAGTCTTAAGGCTATAGATATCGCATCAAGTAAAGGATCCGAAGTTAAATATCCCGTACTCTTGCTGAACCCTTTCCCAAATTCTATCCGCTCTGCAAACATTCCATAAAATGAGGATTCACTGCCACAACCTTCGCTCAATAAAGAAGCCCCATGTTCTTCTTCCGCTTCCTAACCATCTCCTCCCCTATTGCCCTCCCTCCCACGGACTTTTCTCCGAGCTCCACCCCCGCAAAGGAACCCATCTTTCCTCCCGCCTCTCTCTCTCTGTTTCTTTCTCTACCTCTCTCTTTCTCAAACGCTCTTTCGTCCCCTTCTCCTCACCCCAACTCCACCCCTCATCCCTTCTCAATCCTCCCGTATTCCCTCCCCCTTCCCCTTCACCCATCCAGAGGGTGGGTCAGGAGCAGCAATCAACGTCTCGCATAAATACCAACCCAACCAGAATCCAAAAGATTGTAAGACCCTCCTTCACTTCTCTTTCCCTTTCTCCCTATACCTCTCGATACTTCCCGGCCGTTTCTTTTCAGAAAGAAACCTCCCGGAACAGAAAAAAACGGAATGAAACCATTCTTTGTTTCATCTTTTCTGCGAAATTCGACGCCATCTCTCTCTCTCTCTCCACGTCCGTTCTTTCTCGCGTCTCTTCTCCCTGTTTTAATAACGTGGCGTCTCGATCGAAAGATGGGTGGGTCAGATGAAAATAAAGGGAGCGATTTCTTTGTCTTTATTTTATTTTCAAATCGCTTCCACATTCTCCAAAGTTGTCGAGTTTTTTTTATATGCGAAGAAGGGTGTAGGTAGATGAAGGAACGGAGAAGGTAGAGATCTTTTCTCTATATGTCCCTCACAGGAACGACACGTGTTGAAATAGGCCAGAAGTAGGTGGGGGCGGAGAAGAAAGAAAATGGAGGCGTTGGAGAGACGTTATAACCTGGGATGGAGTGAGGGGAGATGGTCCTTCACTACACCTCCCATGCCGATTTCATGTCCCGCTTCGGCGGTTCCAAATGTCGTGAAATCCCCTGGGTAAGAAGAGCGGCAGATTGTAGGATGGAAAATATTTTCGTTTTGTCACCGGTTTCGGGAGTAGGTCACGGGAAATTGAAGTCGGTGAGATGGCGGCGGAGTGTAGAATAGGGAGGGAGACGGGGAGAAGGAGATGAAGAGAGGAGGGATGGCGGGGTCATTCATTAAGGGTCCCAGCATGTCAGTCATGCACTCGAGAGAAAATAAAGGACGGTTAAATTAGAAATTGACGAAAATTCTTCAATTTTTTTCCTTCCCGAAAAATTAAAAAAGATTCATTTCGTTTTTTATTAAATTTTCAATCTCGAAAGCTTTAAAAAAAAAATTTTTTTTGCCCGTCTTAAGATAAACGATGCGAAATTACGGAGATTATGTGTAATTCCCAAGGAAAAAGAGACTTCTTCAAACAAAGGTTTGTTGCACAAATATTTCCGCTGGAAGTAATTGCTATGAGATTTGAGTCAAAGAGAGTTTTTCATCAAGGTTACGCTTTTGTGACAGAAATAACGTTCCACCTGACGTTTGATGACGGGGGTGCCTTTGGATATTAAACTAAACACTAAAGGAACAATGATTCCACTTCCAAAATAATAAGGTTGTCGTCCGTCTCAGTTTCTAGTATTGTCTTTGAAGGAGTTTTCCCAGAAACTCAACATTTGATTCAAATTCGTATTATATTTATGAATTAAATTTTATAGCCAACGATCGCGCATTATACGTTAATAGTGTTAAGGAATTGAAATAAATAAGAAAACCACATTCTATTTAAATAAAAAAATTACTCTCGTTTTATATTTGTTATTTTAAGCATGACGTTAACGATGTTCATGATATGAAAATTTAAACTAGAAAATTTCGCTTGACGTGACAAATTGATATTATTCATTTCGATGAACAACCTAACGGAGCGTGAATCGAGATTATTAAATAAATGAAATTTAAGGTTTCATAAAATAGAATCACCTGTAAAGGTCTTTATCGCTTCATCATCTATCTTTATTCGACGGGGATGGAAATTATAAATACATCTATTACCATAAATTTACACTGTTATGCTTCTATAGTTCCGTTAAAACCTTTTAAAAAAGTTGACCACAAAGCCTTAAATTAACCCTTGGATCGCGGTAATGCATCACAGCGAGCAGTCGAGCGTTTTCTATAATTAAAAAATATCCCTCCGCAGTTCACTCCCCTCGGCCTAATGAAAATTGATAAGGTAAACATTTTGCCCAATTAGTGGCGTGGCATTGAGGATGAAGGGTGCGAGAGAAAGAGAGGATGGCAAAGAGGGTCGAGGGAGGGACAGAGGGTAGAGAGAGAGAGAGAGAGAGAGGGCGAAGGTGGAAAGGCAAGGGGAGGGAGAGGTCGCGGCGACGACGTCCGTTGAAATATTTATGGACAGCGACGCGAGTCTAGGGCGCATAAATATTAGCATCCCTTTATGTGACGGTGGTCGAAAGAGGAGCAGTAGGGGGCTTGCGGGGAGACGACGGGGGAAAGGGGAGGGGGGGCGGCGGGAGGAAAAAGGCGGACACATCCCGGCGGACGAAAAAGTGGCGGCTGAGGCTACGAAGAGGGTGGAGGAAAATAAGGGCTAGAGGGGGTGAAATGAGGGATTAACCGAGAGGCAAAAGTTCCCCGACGATTATATTTTTTTCCCCGACGCCCTCGTATCCTCCCACCTCCCCTCTCCCATCCATTCCCACTTACGAAGCGGTTCATTAAAATCTTTAATACCTTGCGCCGCTAGCGTGGAGACGAGGGAAGAAGGGGGCGGGGGGAGGTCGGGTGGGAGCGGAGGGTCGGGAGAGGAGGAAAGGAAATGAAGGGTGGGAGGGAGATTAAAAGGGGAACGGAGAGGGAATTGAAATTGCGAGGGTGTGGAGAACCATAGGAAGGTCTCTGCTTCTCTCTCTCTCACTCACTCTCTCCATCCCACCCACTCACTCTCTCCCTCTTTCTTTCTTTCTCTCATCTCAATTCCGATTCCGAAATTCTTTGATCGAAAAGAAGTGAATAAAAGGTCCCTCTTTTTTATCATTCCGTTCATCCTCTCTCTCTCCCTCTCCCCCTTTCTTCCTTTCATGCCAAACCCATCTTTTTTACTCTCTCTTTCCGTCCTTCCTCTTCTTCAATTTCTCTCTCGCTCGCTATGGACTCTTTTTTACGGAAAATTCTCCCCCCCATCGCTCTCCCGCAGCTACCATCCTTTTGACTCGCCCTGGTATATAAAAAAAAGAATCTTAAATCCCATCCTCCCAATTGTTTGAGTCCCCTGCCTTCACTCCACCGCGTCGCTAGGCTGCGACTGGGAAGGTTGAAGCCAGACGTAGTTCACGAGAAAAAAAAGGGATATGGAAAATGGGTGTTTGTGTGTGTGTGTTAAGGGGAGGGAAGAAGAGAGAAAAAATGGGAGCGAAGGAATGTGACGCGGTGAGAAAGAGAGTGCATCGGACGCGTCGCTCAAATATAATAGAGGTGTGTTTTTTAAAAAGGTAGGAAATTTCAGGGGGGGGGGAGAGAGAGAGAGAGAGAGCGACGGGACGAGAAGGAAATCGCTGGGATTGGTACGAGGGAGGTATCCGAGAGAAAGCGGGAGGAAGGGATAGGCCGAAAACGGGGAAACGAGAGACAGGCGATGTGTTCATTAAAGAGCATTAGGCATGTCATTTCGCGTCCCGCCCACTCGCTCTCGTAACCTCCCTAGGGGAGGGGAGGGGAGGGGGGGGGCGGGAGACGGCTAACAATTTGCTCTCTGCGCCTAGTAACGACTTTCAAAGGCACCACCGAGGATATTTGTCGGAGAGGGGGTAGGAGGATTAACGAATCAAGGCTAAAAGGTGGATTTTAAAGGCGGAGGATACGGGCGCTCGCGGTGCGTTTGACTTGCGCGATCCGACAGTGAATATGCGAGGCGTTAACAGATTCTTTTCGGATATCCGGGGATGGACTTGAGTATCTCTCTCTCTCTCTCCCGCCCTCTTTTTTTAATGGGAATATTTTTAAATCTGGAACTCCAATCTCTGGACTCAATTTCACCCCGTCTCGGTAGCTTCTTTAGAAAGTGTTCAATCTAGACCGCAAACCAATATCCTTTCTCTTTCTCCCTATCTCTCTCTCCACCTTCCCTATCCTCTGATCCTCTCTCTCCTTCTGCTCCCTCGTTATACCACTCTCACTCTCCGCTTTTCTTTTTTCTTCCTTTCCCTCTCATTTTCTACAGGATGTTCTGGTGATTGGAGGATCTTGGTGGCATTGACGTGAATACAAGCACCTCCCTCGCAATCCTCAGAATTGCGTATTTTGAAAAGTGTTCGCCATTATCTCCTCTCCTAAGCCTATCCCAACCTCTATTCATTAAGGCGTACTCGCTTTCTCACGTTCTCTCATTCGTCTTCTTCTCTTTATTCGTTTTAATCCATCTCTTCCAGTTTATGTTTTATCTCCCTTTCTCTACGCTAATCCAGAGGTCCTCAATCTGCTGTTCGCGCGTTCTTTCGGTTTTGTTAGGTGTTCTCTAACTTATCAAAAAGCGTGTACTATACGCAAGTTTCATAAAGGAATAGCTTTCATTATACTGATACAGACATTAAGTGCCTTATTAAAAGTAATTTAATTCGTGATGGAGAAGGTCCGGCTGTAATATACTTGTTGACTTTCAAGGTTTAAGCGAGTGTTGGGCGACAGTCTGCCCCCTCCCATCTTCCCGCTGTGAAGTGCATTCGTTTTCTTGCGACCTCCTACTGTTTATTGCTCCGGCTTTCAAAGACACTTCCAACTCCTGCACTTATTGCATTCTAAAGGAAAGGTATTGGTAGAGGAAAATCCCGACGCTAATTTTAAGGAGGTTCTCGGAAGGATTAGGTGGATTTTTCCAGGTATGTCTTAGGGTGGCCACACACGTTCAGGTTTAGCCTTGAGGAAAAAACCTCGAGGTAATCCTTAAGGAAAGCCTCGAGACTTTTTGCTGCCACACACGCTCAGGTTTGCCAGGAGGTTTTCCCAAGTCCCCTTTCAGTTTGTCTCGTGCTTTCCGTCTGGCAACATGAACACGAACGGATTTGTTCTCCTCAAGGCGAAGCCTCAACCAATCCTCGGTTACTGCCACTGAGGGCTGGAGGACAGGCTTAAGGCTTTTCCTTCAGGCAAATTTGACCACACACGCTCAGGTTTGCCGGAAGGTTTTCCTTTCCTCCGTGTTTCCTTCCGGCAAACCTGAACGTGTGTGGCTACCCTTAGCTCGATCGAGGCTAAACGTAAGCCCCGGGTTCGATTCTCGGTCATGGCAGATTTTTTTCACCTGTTTCCTCATTTCCCTTGCTAAGCTTTGTTTAGCCTCCGATGCTAAACATCTTTTGTGGGAAGGGTAGATCGATCAATGCCAAAGCCCAATCAGGAGATGATTGTAAGGATAGGAAAGTCATACGCTGTTTCTGTTTTTACGTTCAATCTGGTGATCTGCCGTGTAGAGAACCTCCCTCGAAACTGTAGTA
This sequence comes from Uropetala carovei, assembly GCA_036926305.1. Taxonomy (NCBI): domain Eukaryota; kingdom Metazoa; phylum Arthropoda; class Insecta; order Odonata; family Petaluridae; genus Uropetala; species Uropetala carovei. The sequence continues at coordinate 1,906,015 of JAXCHB010000076.1, forward strand.
TTGCAGAGGGTCTATCATGGTCTGTGGCCAAATACTGTTTCTCGGACGGACTGAATGGTGGAGGCATCACTTGTTAGACTGTGTAATACACAGAAGTAGTTTTATGCGGGTGGGTGGAAGGACAGGAGGATAATGTTGAAACTAGGAAACATACGAGGACTATGAAAGGCGGTTGCTTGGAATGCGGCCCGCGGCATCAGAGATATGTCATTATACACCGATATGAGTTGGAGGCCCCTGATCTAAAGAAAGTAATTCTATGAAGTCACAGCGGTGCTCATTGCCGAAAAGCGCTATCGAATCTTATATAAATTAAACAGTAAAGGATTTGTCGTTCTATAAATCATTGCTGTCTGTTAAAATGTTTGTCGAAATAACCGAAAAGTAATCACATTCCGTATCGCCATCGCCGTTTGACCGTCATACAGTTTTTAAAACTTGATTTAAGCGATTTTTTGGAGGGCAGATTCGTTTCGGAATCGCTTTGTTTATTTTTAATTTTGATCTGTTTTTTCTTTATTTTTCGATTCGCCTTCAAATCATCATGAAGTAGGCGAGGTAAAAAACGATGGAGAATAGTTCCATTTTCCTGTTTAATGAAGTTTGTTCTGCGATGGAGCCGTGTGCATGGAGGAGAGGACGGAGGAAATTACGGCCGGTTGTAAAAAAATAAACATCAAAGCGAGAGAAATTTTGTATTTGATTTATGTGCTTCGCTCCACCGCTCGAGTAATATTTCATTGACTGGATAAAAGAGAAGACTAATTTACGTTATTTTCGTTAATTTGTTTGTCAACCCCGCGCTTTAAAATATACACACCTTTTCCCCATACTATTAATTTTATTTTATCATATAGATGTTTTTCCTCATGGGCTCAGCTTGAAATATTTGCATCAATTACACGTCAATATTGTATATAGTTCCGCTCAGTTAATCATAATAAGTTAATATTCTAGATAGCAATTTATAGCACTTACACGTTTAAATATAGATATTTTCGACGCAATAACTTCCTCGATCAAATCCCTCTCCGTCATTGACTTTCAAAAAGAAATACATACGAAACTCATAAGAATAAAACTGATTAAATTTCCGTTTGAACGAAATTTGTTTAGATTACTTACATTTATTGTTGGAAAAAACTATTTCTCGATCGTACATGATTCATATTACAGTCGTAGCCTGAGATATGCGGTTTCGAGTTGCGCTGTTTCACGTATATGCGTTTCAGGGGCCACACGGCCGTCCGTGTGCAAGTCTCTCATTGGCCGCCCGAGTGCAAATCTCTCATTTGACGCCTTTTTTAGGTTTTCTATAAAAAATTTTTTAAAAAGGCCTTATGGTTAGATAAATTTCCGTAGCCAATAAATATGTAAGAATATACAGCCTATTATAATACAATCTGCATTACTGTTAAAAATATTGTACGTGTCTGACGATAAATCGGTCGCCCTCCGTTGGCCGCCCGTGTGCGTCGCACACATCGCACGTCGCTTCAGTTTGTGCGGTGCCCTGCTTCACTTTTACGCGGCAGGCGCTTTTCATTTGTCGCGCAGACCGATTCTGTCACGCACACAGGCAAAATTCTAATAATTTATTTTTCAACTTCGATAGCGTTAACATCTTATTTCGTCTTCTTGTTTATTTTCCATCGTTTTTACTTAATTTGATCCCTCAAATGTGTAATAATGGCATCGAAGAAAGCTTGTGATACTGTTCCTAAAAGAGTACGCAAGTCAATTACACCAAATAATGCAATATAAATCCTAGATAAGCTAAGAGAATTGGAATAATTTGAAATCTGCTATGAAAGGAAATCCAGCCCGGGTCTTCCGCTTGTTATTCGTTCAAACTAATTCTCCCATTTCAGAACACGGATGTTTTCTTTCGTTTAATAGAAATAATTTGTAAATAAATACCATTACCTACTTAATTTCGTTTTTAATTATCCTTTTATTGCAGAATAAGGTTATCGAATCTTGTCTCATGCCCCTATCCCTCTATTTCCTATAGGCTTAATTAGTTAGGCGGTTCCCATTTACACGGTGTTTTCCAGGAATAAATCCCCCACGTAACTTGAGGTACGACTGCACGTATTCATATTACTTGATTTTTATTATACTAAGATAATAAGCTATATTTCATCCCCCATATTTTTATCAATTTTTTTACAATTTCAGAGTCGAAAACTTTTTTCTCCAATTTCATGAGGGTACTTTTTTGTGTGCACGTGTATGTACAAACACACTCACGTGAATGGTCATTAACTGTGTCAGATTAACTTTAAATTAAACATTGGAAAATATAATCGTAACATGTTCTATATTTAGATTCTCTAAATAAAATCTATTTTCCGCATGGTATTACGGTTATGTTGTTTTATCTGAAAAATCCCATAAGCAAGTGCATCCCCATTGTATTCGGCAACTGCACTTGATTTTAGGCGTATGTTGAGATAGAATCTATTAGGTTCGCCATATCCGTCCGTTTATCCGTTGGTGCATTGAAGTTCTTTATTATATGCGGATAAAGTTAGACATGCCTATGGCGTCGAAAAGATATTTGTGTTGCACTTGCGAGTTTGGAATACGCTGACAAAAATAACAATTTTCACATTGATATCATTAAAATAGTTTAAAAACAATCCTTATAAGAAAGCGTTTATTGACGTGGATGAAAATATTAATTCCCGCAGTAATTTAGTCTATTTTTGACGATTTTTCGTTTATCCTCTAAATATGGTTTCACATTTATAAAAAATCAAAATGTTATCAAATTACTATATTGGATTAATATGCTATAGCTAATATCCATTTAATGCGTTGAAATGTTGAATATATCATTGTAATTGATTCCCTACTCCGCAAATAAAAATGCTCAATAGCCTATCATTCATAAGTGAAGTATTTGATGAAACACAAAATCGTTTTCCAGAAAACGAGTTTCCTATTTAAAAGGAGAAAGAAAACGCGCTCCTCTTATTCAAACATCCTTTAATTTAAAAAAAAAAACATTTTCGGCATCAATTTATCCACGCAATTTGCTCCTACATTCGCCGTTTTTTGAAATAATTGTTCACGCTATCAAATTCTCACGTCTCATCCAAATCGCTTCTCATTTTCTTCCCCCAAGTGAGACCATAACTCCTCCTCGCCCTAGATATGTCCGCTTAATCCAAACAATACAAACCTCCCGAGGCCTTTTTTTTCTTTTCTATTATTTCAAATCAAACCCATCCTACTGAAGTGCAGCGATCGAATCAGGTCGATGCACCGAAGCGAACTTTTTTTCCACTCCCATGAACTTCCAAGTGCGGCTTTGGGAACTTAACCCTATCCTCCTCCGACATTCCTCACCCTCCGCCCCATTCCACCTCCAGTCTCCTTCTCCGCCTCCTAACCGACCTCCCGCCTTGCTTCCCTTTCCCTCCACCTCTTCTACCCCACGGCGCTTAATTCTTTTCGCTGCGCCTTTAACCTCGTTTTCTTTTTTTTCGCCTCTCTCTTACCTCATCTCTCTCTCTCGCTCGTCTATTTTCTAGTACGTTTCTAGTACGGTTCTGGGTTACTTCCCTAAGGAAACGCTCGATTTAGACTTCCTCGCGGGAAAGGGGAAAAAGGGAATGAGATGGTAAGAAACACGGTTCTCGCGAAGGTGTAGGTGCGACGGAGGGAACAATGAAAGGAGGGGAGAATGAAAGAAAGATACTCGTCGAGGATGAAAGTGAGAAAGAGTAGTAGTTAGAAGTAGGAACAAGTAATGGTTATAAAAATAAATTTTTATATATAACTTTTATATTTTAACATTTATTATACGATCGAATCTTTACTCCCGTTGATATTTCAATGGGCATTACGCTAGTAAGGTTTTAAAGGAGAAATATAAGACTCTGATTCCCATTAAAAGCTTACCCATATGAAAGCATTAAGCCGGTTGCTTAGGTAGCTGATTGTTGGACCCAGAAAATTTACCTCTTTTTTCCGATAAAAACTATAAATTTACGCTAATTCTACTCGGATTGAAGTTCTGTCTTCAAAAATAAGAAACTACAATTCATATCCTATCCGATAGTTTAAGTCTCGAGTTCGTATCTTGAAGGAAAATAATTTTAAAGTGCAAATATAAAAACCTCTACACCAATTTACATGTTTTCTTATGGGCCAAAAATGGGGCAAAAAGGGGCCAAAATAGCCTCTCAGAGTGGGAATTTCGAAAGTTTCGGATTTTTTCCTTCGGTTGTGACGTAAAACCTATAATCCTACCAAATTTCAAGTTTCTAGCAGATCTGAAAGTGCCTCAATTTTGTATCTTGCCGAAGTGGTTACAAACCGCTATATATATATATATATATATATATATATCGAGTGAGGTTAATATAAAAGTTATTAAAAAGAGGGCGGCTCGCATGCATAAGGGAAATATTATTGTTAAAATTAAGTTATTAATTTTTAGTCAGAATTCATACACAGATAGTGATCTGACATTTAAAAATAATGCTAAAAAACGATGGCTGTCAATATACTATAGTAACAATAATTAAAGCGAAAAGCTATAAATGGTAAGGACTTCCTTGGAAATGAATTATGTGGTAGGATGAGGTTCATGGTGGAGTATTAAACAGGTTAATTCATGGAATATTTCACTTTAAAAGCGTTGGGTGGGTATATTAAGTAGGCAATAAAGGCGCCTAACTCAGAGTGGCAACGTAAACTTTTTGCTGGTTGAAAATTTGTTCCGACTGACGTAATTCAAAGTGGAGATAAATGAGTCGACACAAATAAGACACCCGATAAAATATTAGTATAGGGCCACGGATCTCACCAAATAGATAAAATAAACTAAAAAATAACGAAGAGAAAAAGGATATAAATAGGACTAATCAGAGGAAGACGGAGAGCATGAGAATACAGGTGAAGGTAGATAGGGATGAAAATACGAGGAATTGAAGATTCGATAGGTGACACTAAGGTGTCGCGAGCAAGACAGCATCGAAGGGAGAGGGTGAGGGGAGGGAGGAGGGGGGAGGGGGCGGGGCGAGACGGAGAGACAGGAGGAGAATGAGTTAGAGAAAAGATGTGAAACGATGCGAGAGAACGTGTGTGGAAACGGGGTGCCTTCGAAAAGTAATAAAAGCTTCGAAAGATTGGAAAAAAGTCCTCCCTCGCTCACTCCATTTTTCTTGTATTTTTTCTTTTTTTTTTACTTTTTCCCTCGCCTTCCCCCCTTTCCCCATCCTCTTCCTCCCTCAGTTTCGCTCCGATTCCCTTCATTTTTCTCATCTCCCTATTCCCTCTTTCGAATTTTCTCTCCATTTTTCTTCCTCTCTCTCTCTCTCTACTTTTATGTATTTCCTTCCTCCCTCCTCTTCCTCCTCCCTGACCTCTCCTTCTCGTCTCTTACTTTTTTCTTCTGCCTTTCTCATTCCGGTCTCGATGGGTGAGATGCGTAAGCGTGTCCTTTCGCTTCACACCGATCCGACGGATTATTACGTAGCGAGGATGATGTCAGGGGAACGTGGGAGGAAAAAGAGGAGAGTGGAGAAAAAGAGAGAGAGAGAGATCTGCGGTTCGTAGGATGAAAGAAGAGGAAGGGGGATGAGGGAGGTGGAGAGAGGGAGGAAAAGAACGGGACGTGGAAAGAGAGGAAGCGACGAGGGAACAAGTATATACGGCGAGGATTAAGGGAAGGTTGAAGGTGTTTTTTGAATGAAGGGCTACGTGACGGCGAAGGGTGGGGAAAAAAGGCGAGAGCGCGGATTCTAATGAAAAAGGGACGGATCGTGTTTGCGTGTGATCGGTGAAAAGACGTTTTGACGCTCGACTGAAGAACTCGACTTGGAAATGTGTGGGATTTCCAAAAGGAGTCGCCTCCTTTCCTAACCTCTTTCCACCTCCCTCTACTCTCTCTCTCTCTCCCCCCCCCCTTTCTTCCTCTGAGGTTTCCTCCAACTCAGCGTCCTAGGGACCCAGCTACCTCTAAATGGCGAGACGGATCATTGAGAATCTTGTTTAGTGAGCATTCAGAGGGATGAAAAATAAAACATCTGAACCATCGTTTGTCTTCTTTTTCCCTCTTGAAGAGGAATTTTTGAAAGGTTTCATAAGGTAGTGTTATTTTTTATTCTTGCTAAGATTTTTAAAAAGTTTATATCATATCATTTGTCCCAGAATTATTTTTTGCAAGTTATTGTTAAAATGTTGTAGCAAAATTAAAACTTTGCTTTTGTTTCGAAAATTTTTAATACACGTGAAAGATTGGAACTTGATCTTTTTAAACTTCATATCCATATTATATTTGAGAAATTTTCTCGATTCGCGTGAGCGATAAAATAAGTTCATCCGTGAAAGAAGTGGAAAGGCGGAGAATGACTGTAAATGAAGAAGTTGTGAGAATCATTACGGAATAAGTATTTTCCTTTCGTCCCACCAAATGTTTCCTTGTTAAATATCTCGTGTGCAAAATAACTTTGTTTTAATTGTCACACGATAATGATGTAGGTATTCCCTCCACCTATATTCGATAGAGTGTATTTGTCCCCTCTAATCTTAGCATCTCGATTAAGCATCCTTCCGAGGGGCATGGATATCGTCCTTTTCACTCTAAATAAGTTCATAGAGAAAGATCTTGAAATTTATGAGATTTCGACAAATAAAACGGAATAAGAAAATATTTAAATAAAAAATTCAACAGAAATAATAAATAAAAACAAATAAATTTCACAAATTTAAATTTGCATTGGGAATTTATTATATATCCGCTTCTTCGCACGAGCATTACATACAGACTCTTGGAACTTTAGAGTTATCGTGCATTAAAAGTAAAATTTCTGAATAAATTATCACCCATTTAAAAAAATATGTTTGTCTTTGATTAATCCTGCAAAATTTTAGCGTGACTACTGCGAAAAAAATTTCTCCTATACACCCATCATTTGTCCGCAACACGTTCTTTTAAACTAATGCATTAATATGTTGTAATTTTTTAAGCTATGTGAATGAATACATCATGTTTATTATTCTATTTTATTAATTTTGTAGGCATTAAAGTTATTTTTCCTTAGAATGAAATACCGCGTAACACCATCCTTTTGTCTTAGTTTACATTACTTAGGTCAATTACGTTGAACGAGGAACACCAGTACCCGTGCCTAAGGGCAAGATTAGAAACTTCGTCGTTAAATTACGAGGTACATGCTCTGCGCATCGAGCGTACGCCGTATTTTAAATAATGAATGTTGAAATTCATGATTGCTGGGGAAATTATGTTCCTCCCACAATGTTGTTTTAAGCGGAAAATACGGAGGACTTTCTTCTGTGTTACCCAAGTTTATAGAATAAATTAATACATTAAAAATCACTGTACTATAAAAAAGAAAATAAGACACGACTAATAAAAGAACGAAAATAACATTCGATGCATTAGAAGTCACTTTTCCACTAAAGAAAGAGAAAGAGAAAGAAATAAATATTCAAAAAGGTTATCGTAAACCGATTTGATTTTCTGGAAAACGAGGTGAAAACATTTGACTTTTCCTCGTCCCTTCTCTTGCGTCGAGTTAGTCTCCTTTATTGAGTCTAAGTTAAAGAATCGTCGATCATAAGATGCTTTATCTCATTTCAAGTTTAAAACGATCCTTTTTCAATTCCAATAATAAAACAAGAGTTTATTTATCTGGAACTTCAGGATGAGGACAATTGTAAATAATGCGCTTAAAATTGAGGTTCTGTGGCAATTTGTGATTACAATGGCGTTTTCGAATAACAGCCTACTTAAGATGACGTAATTGCTTCGTAATTCAGGGGTTGCCTGTGATTTCCTTTTGGAGCGAATTCCTTATCTCACACGGAAAAACCTTAACGAATTGCAACGTTTCTGACGCTAGAGCTTGATTAATCTTTCAAGAAGATTGGTTTTAATTTCACGTGCATTTCAGCAGAATTGTATGCTGCCTAATCACTGCTTGTTGTTTTATAATTACCAAACACAGTGAAAATTCAATTAACGCATTACTGCAGACATTGAGCGAAAAAAATAAGTACTCGGAAGCTGTTAATCATCAATATCGCTAATTAATTTTCATTCCGCGCCGTTGCGAAAACTCGCCTCGTTGAATGATAGATTTACACAATGAAGCGGGAAAAAAACACAATCGCCGGTGATGCGATTTTTTTCTGCCCGACAAACTTTCGCTCCCGCTCGTTCGGAAAACCCCGCGACCTTGGAATAGCCCGCATCCAGCTCCCAGAGGAAATTTCGTACAAAATAAAACAATGCCGTTTATCATTTACCTGCAACGAACACCTTTCTCGTCCCCCCCCCTCTATATCTCCGTAATTTCCACCTGCAGTGAATCACTTCGCTAACAGCGTGTCATTCGGTTCGAAAAAAAAATTAAAAAAGCAACAACAACTGGAGTCATCTCCATTATCACTTCATGATCCTCGCTTCACCCCCCCCCCCCCTCATCCAGGCAACTTCTACCTAACATCCTCTTTCCCCTCCTTGCCACCTCTCTCCGATTCTCCTTCTCCACGTCCTTCCCTCCCTCTCTACCTCACGCTCTCACATACAAGGTTGCTTATCTCCTCGAAGGATTAGACGTGAGCGCGTGCCTGCGTGAGATAGCATTTTCTTTGCCCGCGTTGAATTTTAGTCGAGGGAGATTGAGAGAGAGAGAGAGAGGGAGTACAAATAAATGCCCAGTACGTGATACTCCTCTCTTTTTTATTATCATTCCGCGAGTCGCTCACCTCTCTCTCTCTCTCTCCCGTTCCCTTCCGTTTCCGTCTCTCGTGGGATCGTTCGTAGTGTATCCTCCATCGGAGCGGAGCGAAAGGGTGTGTGAGAGAGAGAAAAAGGGATACAGAGTGTGGAATGGAAAGATTCTGTCTCCCAGATAAGAGAGAGAGAAGGGAGATAGAGAGAGAGAGAGAGAAAAAAGGAATGGAATTTTCCATCCCCTCGCCCCCGCATTCCCATCCCTCGGATTCATTTTCCTTCCTTCGAAAATATTTCTCATCTCACTCCTTGACATCTCCCGAATCTCCTCCCCCCTCTTCTTCCCTCCTACCTCAATTCTTCTCCCATATGACCTCCACCGCTTCCTGGAGATATTTATCGCCAGCGCCTAATCATGAAAGACTCGCCTCCCGAATTGCGTTGTACTATGGTAGAGTTTCTCAGAATGATCGCGGATGCGTACCGTTTTCACGATGCGTCCGACGCATCCCGAATCGGTGTATCGTCAAATGGCTCGCTTTCAAAAGTTCAAGATTCGGCCATCAATTATTTCATTTGTGGGAAAATATTATGTTAATATTCAACAAAAATCCGGCATCGGCAATAAAATAATAATAATAGTTACCTAATGCAATCCTATGATTATTGAAATTGGGTTTAAGGAGGTGCGAGTATTATCCTGAACGGCTTTTCCAAATTAAAGTTTTTGGCCATGAATTTTCTCTCCTATATGAGTAAAATGCACACTTTATTAAAAATTTAATCAAAGTTTTTCACGGAATAATATCCGTTCCTTTGATAGTAGATGGATCACGTGGTAGTAATACGCCTATAAGAAGCCAAAGTGCTATGTTATCTGAAGGGTGCTAGTAATTAGTAATTTACGATTGCCGATTGCGACAAGAACACGTATCCTGTTTGCAAGCTCTATTTTTGGAGTCAACGGAGTATAGGAATGCATTGCGTTTGGTTGCAAAACTTTTTGAATTATGCTTAAAAAATATTCTTTCCGATAACTACTCTCTTATTAATCCACAACGATTGAATTATTTTGAGGGTGTACTGGTATTGTAGAATTTGTTTCATCTACCTTTAAATTTTCAAGAAAATCGATTATATAGAAAAAGGAAACACCCAGTTAAACCCAAGTGAACCCTCTGAGGCATTAGAGCATACGTCTTTGCTATTTGTTTACGTTGGGTTTTGCACGGTTTCTCCTATTTCGACGATATTTGCGTTATCAGTGTTATCGGTTGCTCCCGGAGGCTAATCCGTTTTCTGGGAACGAGATTTAGTCTTCATTGGGGAAGCGCACAGAACACGATCAGGTCTCCTATAGCGGACGTTTTCAAGCTTTTTTCTTCTCTGACCAATAATAAAAGAAAATATGTTATTCGGCCCATCAAAATTATACCTTATAAAAGATTATTAAGTAAGACTTTCTAAGGATGTATTAAAAACCTAAACGGTACAACTTGACAACCTTTAAATAGTATTAGTTGACTTTGATTATCTTAACAACATTGAACGTTTTGCGGCCTATTGCTGGGCCGCAGCCTATGCTTTCAAAAACCCTCTCCTATAGGGCTTCTGTTTGTATAAAACGTAGTAAATGAATCCATGCAATATGTAAACTGACCGTATCGTAGTCTTGTTTATTTAACCTTTTCCATAGTAAAATATTTATCAGTTATTTTCGTTTTATCATTGATCTTGGATTGCTGTATCCGCACACGACCTTTCCAGACCGCTTCATGTCAGGAAGGGACGTTCTCATAATCTCCATTATTGCCTTTAAATGTGTATACGTTATATTGCATAAGCTTATTAATTGCATGGAGCCGAATTTTATAGTTTAACTTTTGCCGTTGTTGCATTTCTTCGTTTCTCGTCCTGCCTGTACTTCAGTTTTATTTACTCCGAGGGAGAAAGTACCTCTCAGGATACAGTGAGAGAAGGAGCTGCTAGTTTCCCTATTAGAGAGTAAGCATACGCGAGTGTTATAATAATCTACCGAGCAGAAATGCGCGAGCACGTATTTTTCCAATTTCAGGAGGCTGAATTTATGGAATTTTTTGTTTTTGGCTACTTACTTTTTGCATTTACATAGTTAAAATAGTATTAGGAAGTGCGTGCCTGCACATATATTTCGCATTATAGTTACGTACTAAACCCATTTACGAATTTTCAATAAATTTCGCATTTAGGGCATATATCAAAATTGACTGCAAAAATTACACTTTGAACTCATCAGTAAATATTAGAACTTAATTATTTATAAAAATATGCAGTAACATTCGATGACGAAAGAATTAATAATTGAAACAGTAAATTTGTAAATATAATCCTCCTAAATGTTTCATTTTTGAAGGAAAAATATGGATTTATTGACTCATTACAAACATATTCCAGCAAGCATAACTAGCATATTAATATATTCAGAGCATAAATTAGTATTTTTTCAAATAACCTACGTTTCATATTTCCAGATGTTGAAATAAAACAAATGTTCAAGAATCAATAGCAAGAGGCAAATTTAAAAATAAATATTTCCCGGTTTTGGGTCGCCGTAAAATAAGATATAAAAACGCCTCCTTGATTAACGAAAAAAGTAAATACAGTATTTCTCTCGAAATTCCCGTTCGGTTTTTGCTGATTCCGCTCCTCTCGTTCCACAACTCTGTTGGCGTAAAATCACCAAATTCATTCTGCGAAGGTGACGTGAACTCCAGAAAGTGTTCCGTGAGGAGCATACGAATGCATCCGTAAGGTTACTTCTTTGAAGAGCGCGAGAGAAGAGCAGAGCAGAGTAGCGTAAGAAGAGAAAGAAAATGGAGAGCAGGAGACGAGAGTTAGTGCGAAAGAGAGAGAGAAAGAGAGAGAGAGAGAAAGAGTGGTTAGGAACTCCCGTCACCCGTGGAGATTGGATTGTCGCCATAAGACTGACTTACGATCTGTTTTTGGGGTGGTGGTGACAAACGCATAAAACTGAAAGTAGAGAGGAAGAGAGAGAGAGAGAGAGAGAGATAGTTGAGATCCTACTCTTCGCCTACCATGTTACGCTTCTCCATCTCCTCCCCCTCTTCCTTCTCTTCTCACCCTCCCTCCCTTTTCTCTTTTTTTTACGACCTACTCCTATACGATCCACTTACTCCAATCCCCTTTCGCATCTATTCATACCAACTCTCGCGCATCTTCCGCCTCTACTTCGCATACAACTTTCTCGCCAACGGTTTCAACCCACTTCCCTTTTTCCCTCTCTCTTTGCCCTCTCTACCTCTGCCCTCGTCCCAAACTCGCCATTTCTCTCTTTCGTTTACCCTCCCTCTCTCTCTCTCTACGTATTTCCTCGTTCTCCCACTCTCGGGTGGGTGGTGCGGGATTTTCGCGGATTGTCATTTATGCGTATTTTATTCGTCGAGGACAGCCCAAAAATTGAGGTTCGGGACGGGGGAAAAAGTTGCGCGGATCTCTGTTTATATAGGACGCGTCAATACTGTCGCAGGGAAGAGATTTGCCTATGCGCGTAAAAAGCTTCGGCGAAAAAATGTTTATTTATTCCCCATTCCCGATTTTTGAGCGTATAAAAAACAAGAGGACATCAAATGTGAAGGAAATTATAACATTATTTTCTCATATTTGGCACGATGTTTTACTTGTTGTGTCAGTGAAAGGTTGAGATGATTTTAAAATATTTTTCTAAAACGATCGTTGATTAATGGCTTAAAGAAACAAGTCTGGTCGGAAACGAGTGGTGTCACATTTTACGAACTTCTTTTCATAGAAGACGAAATGGCTGCAAATCATTTTCCTTACCACGGAGTTAAACTGATCCGAGTTTTTAAATAAAGATAAAAGAAAACATCTAAACGCTATTTAACGCGTTCTTTTACTAAATTTAATATATTTTGGCTTCAGTCGGAGTTTTCACCTGGAACCTATCCTGACTAGCACAATTTAAACTAGAAGATTCCTTTATAATAAATTTTATATTTATCTGTCTGTGTGTGTATATATATATATGCAGATATATGCATATATATGTATATATATTCTCTCCAATTCTGTCTTTTGGGAAATTCTTTTTCTATTGAGAGGGAGAGAAAAAAGAAATTGAACAGCTTACATGACAGAATCACGTCTTTTCCGAACCGATATTAATCCTATCGTACGAAAAAGCCCCTGGGGTGTGCAAGAAAAAGAGCGGTGAGGAGAACAGTGCAGATGCTAGGGGGTTGGAGTGGGAGGTGGAAGAGCTGGGAGGGAGAGAGGATCGAGATTGAGGAGAGAGGGTTTGTAGGGTAGAGAGATAGGAGGAGGGTTTGAGGGAGGCAGGGAGAGAAAAGGTAGGGAGGGAGGGAGAGTGGTGTGCGGCGCACGTGAGCAGAAGCGAAGGAGGTCGTCTCACATGGAAGGGCAGAGAGGGTAAAAGTGGAAGAGTAAGAAGGAGAGGAAGGCGAAGAGACTGAAAGAGGAAGAAAGAGAGAGAGAGAGTAGGGAGGAACACAAGGATCGAAACACTTTGAGTGGAAGTGAAGGGGAGTGCGTGAGAGAGAGAGAGAGAGAGATGGAGATGGTTCGTAGGAGAGGGAAAATGGAGGAGACGAGAAGAAAATAGTCCAATCCTTATCATAGAGAAGTTGTCCTAACTTCCAATCACCCTTCGAAAGGGTGTCGACCTCTCCACCGCGAAGAAAAAAATAAACCTTCAAAGGTATTGTTTTTCCTTTTCTCTTTATTTTCCCCCTCCATCCCTTTTGGCGTGGCTCGCATTTTTTTTGGTTATCTTCCTTCGCTTATTAACTCTTGGATCGTCATATCCATCTTTCAATTATATCCAATCTTCTTCTCCGGGCAGATCTCTTGGTCTTCCTCTCACTCACCGCTACTCCAACGATACTGTTTATGTTTTGCCCTTCCCTTACACTCTGCTTTTATCTTCCAAAATTTAATTTTTAATTCTTGCTGTTTATCTCATTTCCCCCCGGTCTTTATCTCAGTACCTTCTTCTCGATTATCAAGAGTGTCAACTTTTTTCATAGTTTTAACGTACCCTCCCACTATCTCCATCCTTTTATTTGTTTCCCTCTCCGCCATGTCTTTTCACCTTCCCTCGTTCCATTTGGCTAACTATCTCTGTCCCGGCGAAACCTTGTTTTTTTTAAATCTTTATGTTTTATCCAGCCATCTCCAATTCCACGAAAATCCGCCTCTATTTCGACCCTTTCTCTCATTTCTTCCTCTGATAGTACTTCTGTTATCTAACCTATCTATCAGAGCCTATTTTCTCTTTGGCAATTTTCCCCTTTCGCTTCGAAAAACTCTCTATCTTTACTTTCCGTCCCGATTCACCATTTTACCATCTCTTTTCTACCTCTCGATTCCTACCTCTGATATTATCTTACTCTTCCTCATCTGTCTCTTATCCCTTTAATATCTAAATCCACCTGTCTCTCTAGCTCTAGAAACTTTTTCCTCCTTATTCATTTTTAATGCGACCAACTGAATCCTATATGGCAGTGCTTTCCAACAGAGGTCCTCCGAAGCTTTGAGCGTTGCGGGTGGTGGCTAGATATACCACGAAAAATGATATCAAATAAATCATTGGAATTGAAAACGACGGTATTTTTTTCAGGAAAATAATGTTTACTCTACTAATGGGTCGTCAGATGTGACATCCCTTTATATGCATATATGTATGTATAAATTACTTTAGAGTTTGTGGATATCGCAAAATTATTTTCATATTTAATGTTGCTACGCGCATGATAATTCTGGGAATCAATTGGCGTTGTTGTTGTGGTTTCTAAACCCTTTGTCGAAAATTGGGCCTCAAAGCCATTTCGAGTAGTTCGCCTAGTCTTCAGTGGCGATATGAATTATAAGCCTAAGACAGCCATGCATAGAAATTCAACATATCAGATTCTCCTGGAAAGATAATAATTAAAGCATAGTTAAGTGCTTTCCGGTTGGCTTGATTATTTGTATATTTTCGTGTTAAATAAGGGCCAGTGTCAGTCATGCATAGCTGCTCAGATTGTTCTAGCTTTTAGATGGCCATGAACCTGCCCTTGGTATTTTTATCACTTTGTATATACAAAAAACCCTCGCCATTTCGCAGTGCGGATGAAATAGCCGCAAATACTGACGCAAAGATTTTATGGGAAAAGGGGGGTTAGGTTCCCAGCACACAGAAATTAATATTTTTATACAAAAATAAATTAACTAAAATTGTATGATCGTTCCTTAAAAATTTCAAAAATATACCACAGTCAGAAACTTGCGTGCATCATCTTTAGAGTTAACAAATTGAAGGAGCGAGCGGTTTAATGAAGGATATATACGCGTAAAGCTTGTTCTTTAGCTTATGTATTAAAAAAAGTACAAAGTGTATTTTGTTGCCGTTCGTCAGAAGAAAGAGTAAGAATGCAACACTCGGGTAACAGGAGATTTTCCAATGAATGACCCAATCTTTGGATTCAACATAGGGTGTATGTGTTTTATAGGAAAGTCAACGATCACCTTTTTCACCTTTTTTGTAAAATAAAAAGCTGCATCTTTATATTTTGCAATAAATTTATTTTTTCATTATATATTAGAGAAAGAATACTACTCTGGGCGTGATAGGGGAATCGATCGATGTTTAAGTCAAGACATGCTTGGAAAAACTGATATCCGCAATAGCTATGGTTTGCTGTAATCGTAATCTTATTAATTTAGAAAGTATAATCAAATATCTAATTTACTCAGCTGTGTATTCAATCCATATTTATTTGATAATTTATCATATATATATAAATTGTCTGAAGATATGAATCGACGCTATCGGAATTTCAGCCGAAGCCAAAAAAAGGTATAGAACCGCAACCTTAGAGAGAAAGAGAGAGAGAGAGAGAGATTTTTAACAATCTCCTCCACAGACACGTTTCCCAGTTTTCTTCTTTATTCGTCAACTTCTCTATCTCTTCCTCCCTCCCTTCTCTTATCCCGTTCTCATATTCACGTTCTTTCCTCTCCTCCTTTACTCCTCTCCCTATTCCCTCCCTTCCATACCCGTCGCCTTTGAGAAGCAACCTTTCACTTACCCTCTGGCGATTTAATTCGATTTATACATCACTCCCTGAGGAGCCCACCGGTGGCGAGTGACACGGGTTTGACGATTCGATGATCCCATCAAGGAATCTTTAGAGTAGAATAGGAAAAAAAGCGAGGGGGAAGGAGTCTCGAGGAATCGGTTGTTGGATCACACAACGGGATTTCGCGGGAGACGTATATCGAAGTTTTCTATCCATGGGGGAGTTGTAAGACGTCGGAATATAAGCCTCCGAAAACTTTTTTTCCTACCCGCCAAGAGCGGCGAGCGGTTTCTATGTTTCTTTGCGGGAGGCAACGGTCTCTCTCTCTCTCTCTGTATCTCTCTTTCTCTCTCTCCGATGACTTTATTCCGATATTCGGAGGGCGTGGAAAACTCGGTCATGAATCACGGAGGCGTGTTAAAAAAAAAAGAATTCTTCTCTGTCCCCGTCGTAAAAATATGGCGGTCTTATATATAGGAGGAAAAGCGCCGTTTGGGCATAAGTGTTTTGTCAAAATATCTGCCGACAGAGAATGCGAGAGCTCGAAATCGCCGTTGAGGGGTAAAAAAATGTGCCCGATGGGCCGTAATGACACGTTTTTCCATGCGGGAGTTTGGTATCGCATACAGCGGTGCTTGCGACAAAGATTATTTATTGGACGAGCGAGGTAAATTTAACTCGTGAAACAGCTCTCGGGTTTGAATCTAGTTTCTAAAGAGCTGTTATTGGACTTTTTCCTTTAACGTGGTGTGCCGAAAGCAAAAATGTAACATTATACGCTAAATTTTTTCAGATACAATTAATAAAATTAAACCATCACCAGCTTGATAAATTTATATGTATGTATTTTATTTATAATGCTGCTTTTTTGGCGGGTATGTTTTCGTAAGGGAGGACTAAATTATTAAAACATATTTATTAAAAGAATTGCTTTGCTTTATTTAACAAAAAGAGCGGCGTAAAATTTTTCAGTTCACCTTAGGCATATGTACTTGATCAACTTCCTTAATTTCAATGCCTCTAATAAGAAGGTACACATGTTACATGTAAAACCTAGCAATAAAGTTTTTATATCTAATAGACGTCTGCTGACAATGTTACGCACAATTTTAGTTAATTTTAGAGCATTTTAAAATTACTAGGGGCTCCGCTCCTGGCCGCCCTGCGGCTCAACCCCGAAGGTTTGGAGGCGAAGCTGCCAAATATAGGCAGCTGCGCTATCTTGTTATTAATAAAAAAACTAACGGTAATAAACGTACAGTAAATACAGCGAAAACTATACCTTATTTTAATTCTTCGGGAATATTCTTTAAGGTTCAATCCAATCCAAGCTTATTCTCGTTATTGTTTTGTTCCTCGCAAAAATGATAACATAACTTTTTCCGATTATATTAAAATAGTGTTATTATCAAAATATAATCAATACAGCCTACTATTTCTCTCAACCGCTTTTTGTTGAATATAAAATAGGACGATCAATCTTAGTATTGAATTTTTTTCAGTCAGTCAAAGCTTTAATTTTTACATCAATTCTCAGCATAACTCTTACAAAGCTGTTAGATTATAACTGGTTTAATTCAGTTTGAATAAAACACAAGGATCTCTGTGGATATTTCTGTACATTCGTCATCATTTTTACAGATAAGTAAAAGATGCTTCAACAACAATCGAAATCAATTGATGGCCGATTGGTGATTAATGTCTCATCATTTTAACTGCTACAGCGGGTATTTTTTTATAACACTTTTCTTCCCCATCTGTTTCTTTCAATTTGAGCACCCTCGTCACTCTTGGGGTGACCTCCCCTCTCCTCTCCCCATTTCCAGTATAGGCGGATATGAAGAGTGGCGTGCGATTTCCTACGGTTTCTCCACCATCTCACGGCAGCCGCCTCAACTGCTGACCCTCTTGGGTGCGGCCATTCCCACTACTCAAACGTCTCAAGGGTATTGTGATCGAGGATGATGGCTCTGTCGGAAAGACATGACATGAAGGGAAAAGAAGTCTATAAACATTTCCATCTAGGTGAAGGGGATGAACTGTACCGAGAAAACGTGAACAAAAGAAGAGGAAAACATTTCGAACAGAAGAGGAAATCTGATTAATGAAGAAAAGGCTTGTGATAGGAAATCATTTTAGTGGTTCTTTGCGGAGGGGTATATTTACACGGTCACGTAAAGTAATTAATCAGCAAAACCGCTCGTAAATCATCATCGTAATATGTAATTGTCCGTAGACGGTTCCGTGTTTATTATTGGTCAAACCTGGTTCTCCGTATACTCCTGCTTTTAGCAATATTCTTAGTTTTTGCTGCATCTATTGCTTTCAAGTCTGTCTGTTGATGGAATCATTTTCCTTCCTCTATTTTCATCCAGGTTTCCTTCTAACACGTTTTTTATTATGCTCTGTTTTTCATCAGGTAATGTTCGATCCAGCTCGCCTTCCTCTTTCTTGTATTCTGTATAATCATTTGCTTTTCGCCTATTCTCCTTAGTATTTCCTCGTTTTTATTCTATCTGTCCATTTTATCTCCATCATTCTTCTCCATCCGCATATTTCGAAACTTTCCAAGTATTTTATATAATTTTTCTGAGTATCCATATTTCTGCTTCATACCAAGCGATGCTTATAAGTTAAATTTCCATCATTTCACTCTTCTATTTAATAGACTTTGCTTATCCATCCCATTAACATCTACGAATTATTCAATAACTTACAAAGCAAAAAGTTTAAAAAATTGGTGATATTTATTGCTGAGTTAAATCTTACCGTATTATTCAGTAAATTGCAGTACAGTATGTGATAATTAATAACTATATTCTCAAATTGAACCTTATTTTATATAAAATTTCAAGATGCATTCCTAACAATAACTTATTTATCTTATAATTAAAAGACAGCTACCAATAGAAACGCTGCATTTAATCATAGTGCACTATATATTAGTTAAGAACGGTAACTTCAATTTCAATTAAAATTTAATTTAATCCGTCCCTGTAAATTAGAAACTGAGCACCATCTAAGGTAACAGCGTGGCTTCGATCTGAGAGTTTCGTTTATTTATTCTATTAAGTAGTATATTTGTGTAGCGTTGCTGTAATTGATCTTATTTAAGTTGTATATTTGTGTAGCGTTGCTGTAATTGATCTTATTATCCGTTCCAATCGAGAAAAATTCAAGTTACATCAATTTAAGACTAATAAAATTAACAGTAGTATTATAGCAGAGACAACTAAAATTTACTCATTACTTACTTGACATTAGAAAAAAGAATATTAAAATAAATAACTTAAGAGAATAATTACGAGAAAATTGAGAATTGAAAACAGGGAAAAGGAATCGCCAAAGGGTTAAGGTGAAAAGTATTGGAGAAGTAGGTTGAGGGAATGTATGAGAGAACGTAGGAGAATCAAACCACAAAATATGGCAATGGTTTTAAATCAAATTATAATCACGTAGGCAAAGAAAAATTTTTGAATGTTAAATCTTTTTTATAAGAAATAGAAAAATCTGATGTGGCCAACACATGACTTTCCATATTTGGGGTATAGATATTTAAATTATTATGAATAATATTACGAGGCAAAATTATTATTTCGTATCGTAAAAGAAGACACGTCTTTGTTGCCGTAAATTACGTATATATTGAATGTTTACAGAATTCACCGCTACATGGTGTTGGCGCTGTATACTGGTATTAAGATAAAGCGAAATATATCCGAAAATTAGTTTCAAACAAAACTTGGAAGAAATATTATTCTCTACAACTTTGGTTCTTACGAAGATTACCAATAACGATGTTTTTAAGGAGATATTTAACGGAAACCGAAAAACCGGTTATTTATAAATAACTCCTAAACAATAACTCCTATAGAAAATTGTTTCAAATGAAAACTGTAGGAAATTACATTCTCTATAAACTTTGTATAGAATTGTATATAAAATAATGATGTTTTAACGAAGAAATATCGCAAAAACAGAATCGGGTTTCGAATAAACCTCGACTTCCGGTTATCCGTTATTGTCCAAAAACTAATCAGTTCTTTCTGCTGATGTTGAAGTGTTATAAATGAAGTTTGGTAACGATATGGCACGTACTTTTTGAGTTAGAGCGCCCACAATAACATACACACAGACATCATTCCGAAAATAGTCTAAACGTGTTCTAGGGACCTCAAAACATGTATTTCCGTTGAAATCTCGAAGTCGATTTTTTTCATGAATACAATACTTTCCCATTACTACGTATGGAGAAAGTAAAAATATTATCACCTAAGCCAGCGGGCGGCAACACTCGTCCCTCGGCCCGCTTCTAGACGTTTTATGCGAAAGCAAAATGAGAGCCGTAAAATTTAACACAGAAATTCATACCGTTAAAGGAAAATTATGACCATAGAATATTGAATGACATAGTTTTAACGCTAAAATACATATTCAAACTTTATTTTCACTTAGGTTGTATCCCCCTGCCACCCACCAGTCTGGTGATTTGCAGGGTATCATGTAGATGTAGATGTAGATATAAATTATAGGTAGCTTCCAATGAAAATTTTGATGTGCATCGCCAAAGCATTGGTAACTTTCAAATAGGAAAGGATACCGACCCCTAACATAAGGAAATTATCCGCTATCAGGACAAAAAAATTGATTCAATCAGGCGTCTGTTCTCCACCTCGGCTGTCCCATTAACACGCTATTGCGGTCACCGTACATTCGTTTCGCCCATTTCAACGGTGACGTCATTAAACATTGGCCCGTCCCTTCCGGGCCACTCCATCGCCTCCTATTAAGGCTCATTTTGATGAGGGATATATCCTACTTAGGCCATTTATAACGTGATTTACGCCCAATGACATCCCGTTGCGCATAACTCGTTCCCACGTTGCTCGTAAATCCTCTTTTCCCCTCTTTCTCGTCCTCTCCCTCATCTTCCATACTGCTCCACTCGACTCCATCCTCATGCCTCGGATTTTTTCGCGGCTATTTTTTAAATTCATCCTGACTCATATTCCGTTGCGAATAGCACTGAATTCTTATCCTTCGTCTTTCCAACGCTACTCATAGGTTGATACTTTTTTCGTAATTTCTCCATTTATTGTCTCTTCATTCGAATTCCAGCTATCCTCCTCCAACTATTGTCTCTCCATTCTCTCGTGTCCATATCTTTCTCTCTCTCGAAGCACTTAACGTCCTCATTATTATTTGAATTTCCTCATATCTCTCGCGAGTTCGCTCTCTTTCTCCGAACAATGACCATATCCTCTTTTTCTCTCCCTTTTTTAACTCCTTCTCCTATTGTTTCAAAATAATTTTGTGGTAGCTATTGTCGGGGGGAGACAATAGATTTCATGCTTACACTCTACTATAATATTTTATATGTAGTTTTATTCACAGCTAAGGAGTTTTCTGTGAGGATTTTTATGTTTTTCACTGCATAAAACTATTGGAAGTAAATAAAATTATTATATATAGAATACCGTACTATGATTCGTAATATGGATAATACTCCATTCTTATAAATGTTCGCTTCTAAAATAACCAAGACGCGCTAAAATGTAGCATATAATTATATTTTAAAAATAGTTTTGTCTTTTAAATTTATTTGGAATATATTTTCAAAGAAATAATTACAGTTAAGGTTTTGAAATGTATATATCCAACTTATAATATAAAAACGTTGTTCTGTAAGGAACGCAAGATGGCCGACAGCGAAATTTAATAGTACCACTTGAAAATATGTTTTGTCAGTTAGCTAATACTGAACGCATTCTATCACAATATATTTTTGGTAGTTGTTAATATTCGAGTGGCACATTTATTTGTTAGTGTAAATATCATACCTACCTATGAAGAAAATAACAAATATTTTTAAAAAATAACCATTCTATCAGAAATACGTGACGATAAACGACAAGTCGTTATAAATATTAGATTGGAAACGAAATTGCAAATGACGTACAGATCATAGTTATACTTCTTAATATTAAATTTTGTTGATATCGGTTAAATGTTTCTCTAAATAACTCTATGTAATATTATAAAATTACTGTACATCTTCATGTAAAGTGGTCGTTGATCTAATTACACGATACCACATCTCAGTTTAGATTATCACTGCACTTCACACATTAAATTAATTTTATAGTAACGTAATTTCACTGACCTTTCTTTTGGCGAAAACGACGGGAATTATATAATAAACACTTATGTATCAAAGTAAACAGAAAAAGTATTTATTCTCTCTCTCTCTCATTAATGACTACTTTAGAAAGTACAGCTATACAATGTATAATAATGTGAAAGTTATAAAATCTAATAAGGGGACGTTGTCAAGTCGATGTCAAGGATCTGGTTGAAACTTCTTGAGGTGAAACTAGAGACTAAATAAGCGGACACGTGTCCCGGCTTTCTTCCCCATAGGCCCGGGTTCGAGAAAAAATGGGCAAAATAGATTTGCACGTAAAACGTATACCGGTTTTTAACGCGGCCATTTCATAGAGCCACGGCGGCTGCGGTCGCTAAGGCGTTGGTATCGTTAAACATAAGGTTGGTGCTTCAAATCCCACCATCTGCGAACTTCTTTTTCAATTTTATTTCCGTCTATTTTTTCAAATACCAAGCTGGGTACGTTTCTCAACTTCGTTATTTGTGATAAAACGTTTTTTATAGTATTTACGAGTTAAATAAACTAATTTTTGGTAAACTAGGAACTATTCTTCGGGTTTACCAAAATTAGAAGTAACGCATCGTCGAAGCTTGAAAAACGAAGCCGACCTTGCTTTTCTATGAAGAAAAAGCGAAGTGCAACGCAAAAATAGCCACACCACGCCGTTAAATGAGCGTTTCTCACGGTGCCGGTGACGCCAAGCGGGGTGACGCGCATGCTAAAACTCTACATATTTCCCCGCGACAATGTTGCAATACACGTGCTATTGTGGATCGCTCTTACAATTAAAGGCCGCAGATCATCACCAATTAAGTTATTGCCGTTCGCTGCTTTTGCTACGTGCTTCTCTCGCTTTACTCCTTTGATTTGCTTTTTTGATATCGACCTCTGCTCTCCCGGATCACTTACTCTACCGTTAACGACCTCTGCGCTCTTTTTGGATTACGATTTAGCTGTTCAGTATTGCGATTTTTCGTTTTTTTACGATTATCGTAATATTTTACGAGTCTTGATTACCTCCCTGATTTCGACTTTTGCCTTCATGAACCATTTCGCTTTATCGATAGAGATCGATCCAGTTGCCGGACCCTCCGGAAGTAGCTTTGCATTGGACGATGAAGACGTCGTCAATGCTTCGTTTTTATCAGATAATCACGATAAACAAAATATAACGGGGGCTGTTCGATTTTTTATGGGTAAGCAATTTACATTAATATGGCATCTTGTAGTTGTCTTCACCCGCATTCCGAGAAATGCTCCAGAATGCATGGTATGCATCGAAATTAGCGGACACCAGAAGTGTTTTCATGAACGTTCGGGAGGATTGTTTTCCCCAAGACCTACGCAAACGGAAGTGCATATGTTTCGCAATAAGTTTCGTAAGATGCGCGTGGTGCAAGGAATATCTGTGCTTACCTTGTTTTTACGATAAATACCATCCAAGCCTTTGCCTTAAAAATATTCAGTTGAATGGTTAATAGTGAAGAGGACCACCTCTTTTTACCGCTGGCAAATAAAAAATGAAAGATTAAAATATGAAAAATTATTTTATTACTATAAAAAACATTTAATCACAAATAACGAAGTTGAGAAACGTACCCAGCTTGGTATTTAAAAAAATAGACGGAAATAAAATTGAAAAATAAGTTCGCAGACGGGACTTGAACCACCGAAAGAAGTTCGCAGACGGGACTTGAACCACCGACCTTATATTTAACAATGCTAACGCCTTAGCGACCGCAGCCACGGCGCTCTACGAAAGTGTCGCGTTAAATACCGGTATACATTTTACGTGCAAATCTATTTTGCCCATTTTTTCTCGAAGTCGGGCCTATGGGGAAGAAAGCCGGGACACGTGTCCGCTTATTTAGTCTCTAGTTTCACCTCAAGAAGTTTCAACCAGATCCTTTACATCGACTTGACAACGTCCCCTTATAAGTAATTAACAAATATCAGATCCAGCAAAAATAGTATATTTAGCTAATTTCAAAAAGTTTTTCATGATATTTTGAACTGCATATTTAATAGGTTGACTTAGGTTCACTATTGTGCTCCCCACTCTCGATGAGTTATTGACGTACATGTGTCGCTAACCTATGGGTAGAATGAGAACTACGGTCTGTGGCGACATTTACCTACACAATCACTTACTTGGATTTAATAACTTTCACGCAAAACTGATCAGGCCTGTCGCGACATTTACCAACCCGATCACCGGACAACGGGGAGGGTTAGTTTCGTTCCAGCGAGGCGAAGGGCGCGATAGCCCCCGGAGACGACAACTGATATCTAACTATATATTAATTTTACGTTGACGTCTGTAGACATTTGTTTACAATTTATATCGGCGTATTTCTCGAGAACCGTTCGTCGTAAAGATATGCGGTAAACGGCGTTTTGTTTCTACTGGCTATGAGGTCCCTGAAAAAATATTTTCGTTTGCTAAAGTGTCCCGGGTTCGAATCCAGGAGACAATTATATTTTCCTATAAGTTTACACGGGATTTTCGATTTTTCAGAGTGCAGGGTTTTTTCCTTCATTCATTAAAATACGTACGATTTTCTTCTTTTTTACTTTATTCGACGGATAAAGCTCTATACTATCTTATTCTTGCGATGTTTATACGGTACACGGTCGAGGTTTTCAGAAATACGCATTCTTTTTCGAAATTTTGCGTACTCATTCCGGGAGTTGCCAAGGAGACTCATTGTTACCTCTGATTCATTTAATGCAAATTAAACCTTCAAATAGAAGAAAGAAAAGTTATTCGCATCGAACTGTTGTTTGAGCATCGAAATTAATGAAGCATAGCAAAGTAAATATTTATGAATAATTAGTCTGTTGACTGCGTATGGGACAGTATGGGAAGCGTTTCTAGCTGTGTCAATAACCTCTGTATAACAAATAATTTCCCAGCAAATTGTTTTATTTTTAATTTTGCAATTAATTTGTTTTTTATTTTGTTTCAATTGTTTCGATGAGGAATTGTGTTTCATTTTAAATTGTGCAATTAATTTGCTTTTTATTTTATTTCAATTGATACTATAACGTTTTAAAATGGTTACGTTGACGACTGTCAGCATTAGTTTACAATTTATTGTTAACATCTGTGTCGATAATATATGTATAAGAAATCTAACTATATATAAATTTTACGTTGGCGTCTGTCAGTATTTGTTACAATTTGTTGTTAACATCTGAAGATGTGCTAGAAACTTGAAATTTGGTAGGATTATAGGTTTTACGCTTACTCTTTAAATTAAGGTGAGATAAAATGCTTTTTTATTTTAATACTTTGCATTTCATTTATATTTCATTATTATTTCATTATTATTCAATAAAAATGATTTTACTAAACCTTCAGTTTATTTAAATCGCATTGAGGATCGGAGATCCGGAACTGCTCTACTAGTAAAAATAAAGCGAGCCGAAGGCTCGCCAATATCCTCGATTACCAGGCAAAATAATAAACAAACAAATGAATAAAGAAAAGTTTTAGCTGTTGGCAAGTTATGGGAGCACAATAGTGAACCTGTTCCAATAGGTTGCATCTTAAACGGGTTATCTGCTTATATTGAAACATTTGAAAATAGTTCCTTAAGAATAATTTAGGAATATTGATGTTGACCCATAACAGTTCCAAGGCTTATTACTTTCTGGAGCATTCGGGTATGTGGAATTTATATTAATTTTTTACATTTTAGTGCATATAAAAGTTGGTGTAATTAATTTTCATTTTATTTTAACATAATACTTAATTCTCGAATACCCGTCATATTTGACGGGCAATTACACTACTTTGTTATATAACTAGCGGATAGGAAACTTTTGATGACAATACTTCAAATTTCAAATGTTTCCTATGTATGAAAAGCAAAGATAGAGAAACTTATCATCAGTCATTTACTTGAAATACGTCCGAATTTTTTCAGTAAGACTAAATTATCACTTCGAGAAAAATAAGCATTGAAATTTTTGCACGTTTTTTAGTAAATTTATTTTTTTATAAGATTCTGTATTTAACGTTAACCTTAAATTGATGGCAACTTCCATTTACTAGTTTTTCCTACTTTCTCGTCATGGACGCTGTATATCTCCTGTGACAGACCTTCGAGGTGGCAAAAATAACTCCCGTTTTCAATGTCCGCAATTAAATTTCTCACTCAATTACGGTATTTTTTTCATTTCTTTACGTTCCCAGGAAAGTACATTGAGTACTATTGTACTCTACTGAATACGCTTCCCATTTTCACCTAATTTTGTGCATTTCTAGTCATGGTGAATTTTAACAGCGACCACCATTGTCCCATCCTTCGTAGCTTCTGTCGAATGTATCGCGAATTTTATTGCCATAGGTAATAAACCTTAAAACACGACTCATCGACGTTCCCCATTTCTTAAGACTATTTCAGTTATCTGAGTAACTTTAACATAGATATACGTGTCCCGCATGGAATCTAGCCTAAATTCCAAACCGTATACATGTATATGAAAATGTGTATATATACATACATACAGCTTAACCTCTTTGACCAGCTAACTCTACTTCTCCCACTCTCGAGTGCGAGCAGTACTAGGGAAGTCTTAGCGAAGTGGTTAACCGGCAGAGACACACAAGATAGAGGAGCCTAGGAAAGAATCTCTTAAACCAGAATTTAGTCTCCTTCTTGCGTATATCTCTTCCCTTATTATCTCTCTCTCTCTCTCTTCTGAGGACATAGCTTCGCATCGCCGCTATCCCATCCTTACGCCACGAAAGGGAGAAGCATCCTCGCTACAATTCACGAGACCTAAGAGCTAAACGCCCCTCTGTCCTTCCTTCCTGCGGCGGTAAGGACTTGCGGGGTTATCGAGGCGCAAGATTCCGCGACAATGGAGTGGCTCTGCCTCTAAACCGCCACCCCAAGGCAACGTTCGTTTGAACCCCATCCCAGACCAACCAACGCCGAATTTATTTTTCTCCTTGTCCTCCATACGCTCGCCAAAATAAATTCACTGCTCCCTCTCTTCTTCCCTCTTCCTCTCTGTCACATTTTGTTACTCTCCGTTCTCACTATTCCTCTCCATCACCTCTCTCATTTCTCTCTTTCTTATCTCCTTATGTTAGACTGGTAGGCAGTGCGCCTGCCTTCTAATCCAAAGGTCGCGGGTTCGAATCCCGCTTCGGGCGTGGATGTTGTGAAGTATGTTGATTTCCTCTAAGAGAATTTGACGGTGCAAGATAACCTTAGCTGTTGACGCACCTAAAAACCTAATTACTACTACTTATCTCCTTATGTCCCTCATTCCTTACCCTCTCTCTCTTCTCCCTCTATCCTCCTTTTCCTCTCCCTCCTCTTTCTCCTCTCCCTCTCTCCTCTTCTCCCACCTCTCCCTCCATCTTCTCCGTCTGTTCATATGTCCTTTCTCTCTCTCTAGCCTTCTCTTCTCACTCTTTCCTCTCCACCCCATTGCTCCCAAATCCTCATTCTTTCTCTTCTTCCCCCATTTATTTCCCTCCTTATCCCTCTCTTCTTATGGTTCGACGTGAAAGAAGCTCTCCTTCTCTATCCACATACATCACACATACAGAACACCATACCTCCGCATACTACTCCTGCTGCAACGTACCCTGAAACCCAACTCTCCAACCTCTCCTCTCAATCTTTCCACCCAAGAGTGCACCAGAACACTGCACTTCCCTCTGGGACTCTTTCAGTCGAGAGAGAGTGTGTGTGTGTGTGTGTTCGCCTGCATGCCCTTGCCACACCATTCTTCTCATTTTTTTCGTTTATCTCAAGGAGGACCGAAGTAGAAAAAAGTGGATAATGGAATTTGTTGACTTCCGTTATTTTTTAACTCTCACGGAAAGAGGCGTCTCGTCCAGTTAAAAAAAATAATTTCTTGATGCCTGAAAATTCCAGAATTTTCGTGGAATAAAGAATTTTTAAAAAAATATCAGGAAGTGTTAAAAAATAATTTTGTATTTAAAAATTACGACCTTCACTCGCTGCGCTGCCCATATTCTGTTTTAATTGAAAAGGTATGCTTAATATTTATAATATGATAATATTTATTCATAATGATAATTATTATTATTATTATATTATTATTATTTATTGATAATAATATCTAAAGTCAAAGACCCGAGATAATTTATTCTCTTTGTGATGTTGTGACAGTGTCGTGAAGTGAGAAATTGAACATTCTGATATTTTATAAAATTTAACAGAAAATATTGTTTTTGATGTATTTGCTTATCATACTGGATAAAATAATACGTTTAACTAGCATATTCACACACTGGAAAAAGGTTGATATATTGTAGATGGACTAACATTGTACTGATAAGTGAAACAACATATGAAATATATTTCAAAATGAAGTGCTGTTCTAAATCTTGAAAATCTGAATTTTAAATCACTAAACATAATAATACAGTATGACAGCGGTTCTGTCTTTTTTCCGCCGCGACACACATGACGGTCGATGCTTACGTGCGCGACATACTGAACACTGCAAACCGCCGAACTAAGAAATGAGGAGTAGTGTGTAATAATGAAGAAATGAAGCCTAAACATTGATTTGGTTGTTGTTAAAAATGACGCAAGAGAAAGAAAAAGCCCTGATTAACAAAATTTGCTTTATTTTTTACAAGTTGTTTATAAATTTTCGCCCATACAGCTCCTGACTCTTCGCGACACACCGGTTGAGAAAGGCTGTCAAATGATAACTGCTACGAAGAATTATATATTTTAATAGTCCTTCGAATAAATAACTTACAAGTAAAGTCGTAACTTTGCATTTATTTTCTGAAGATCGAAAATGTCAAAAGGCAACCTTTTCCTTCTCGTTGTCAACACCGCACATATATCTTATTTAAAATATCACAAGTCACATATGTAGTAGAGGGATTAATTATTTTTTTGGAAAGGCAACATATTAAAAATGTAAATAGGAAGTCCGGGTAGCCAGTTTGCCACAAATCCCTTACTAATATTCAGAGGTGTAGCAGAATCATTCTGCCCCCCCCCCCCCCCCTCCGCCCGCCACGGATAACAAATAGGAATAATACACTTTAATCATACAGTATAAATTAGGCGATTTTCATATCCATTAGTATATAATTTTTATCATGTACAATAATAAAAGACAGTGTCACAATGTCACATTTTCATGTAATGCTTTTTGAAACTTAATATCTCGCAAACGACTGAACCGAATATGATTAAATTTCAAAGACCCAGGTTCTACTCCGGAAGATAATTTCCATTTCGCATAAGGTAACACGTAAAAAGGGACATTTCGACGTGCAAGCTTACATTCTTTGTTAGATTAAAATTAGAAAGAATAGACCTACAATCTTCGGATATAAACCATTTTTAAGAAAACATTATAAAGTTTCTTATTCTGTACGTCTTTTTCCGCCTACAGTTCGAAATTTCTCAATGTAAACGTTTCATTCACAAAGTTTGAGGAAAGATTGCCATTTTAAGGGGATGTTGCCTTACCTACCAATTCCATTGTTAGACCTCTATATCATATTGTTAATTCAATCCTTATGGGTATAAACGTGCTTTGAATGCTTTTAATACGAGAGTGGTGGGGGGGGAGAGAGAGGTAGAGGGGGGAGGGGTGAAGAGGCGGAGGGGAGAGAGGGGTAGGGGGAGAAATGAGGACGGGAAGGGTGGAGGGGGAGAGAGGGGGGAGGGAGAGAGAGGATGTGAGAGGGGGAGTGGGGGAGAGGGAGGGAAAGAGAGGCAACTATTTGAAGTTTAACTAAAGATAGCCAGTCAACAACAGAATATTCACTAGAAATGTTGTATATGACAAAATATTTCATATGTTAAAGTGTGATATTAATTATTTTAAATTAAAATAATAATAATCTATCTATCTATCTATAATTCTTCCGTTGATATTTCAACGGGCATTATACTAGTAAAACTAATATAAAAGACAGTGTCACTTCGTCCCTTTTTTATGTATTACTTAATGCTTTTTGAAGCTTAATATCTCGCAAACAACTGAATCGAATTTGATGAAATTTTTAGGATAGCATCATGATATAACAACAAAAAGTTTTGTATCGAACTCGACATCAAAGACCCAGGTTCTACTCCAGAAGATAATTTCCATTTCGCATAAGGTAACACGTAAAATCGGCTTTACGATGTGCAGGCTTTCATTCTTTTTTACATTAAAATTAGAAACATTTGGCCTACAATCTTCGAATATGAACCATTTTGAATAAAACATTATATAGTTTCTTATTCTGTACGTCTTTTTCCGCCTACATTTCGAAATTTCTCAATGTAAATGTTTAATTCACAAAGTTTGAGGAAAGCTTGCCATTTTAACGGGATGTTGCCTTGCATACCAATTCCATTGTTAGACCTCTATATCATATTGTTAATTCAATTCTTATGGGTATAAACGTGCTTTGAATGCTTTTAATACGAGAGAGGGGGGAGGGGAGAGTTAGAGCGGGGAGAGCGAGAGGGAGGGGGTGGGGGAGAGGGAGGGAAATAGAGACAACTATTTTAAGTTTAACTAAAGATAGCCCGTCAATAACAGAATATTCACTAGAAATGTTGTATATGACAAAATATCTCATATGTTAAAGTGTGATATTAATTATTTTACATTAAAATGATAATAATAATCTATCTATTTATCTATAATTCTTCCGGTGATATTCCAATAGGCATTACAGTAGTTATCATATAAATAAAAGCCTTAGTCTGTAGCAAACGTTGCGTGTAATGCTTTTTGAAGCTTAATATCTAGCAATCGACTGAGCCGAATTTAATGAAATTTTTAGGATAGCATTGTGATATAATAAAAAAACGTTTTAATTTATCGAACTCGAGATCAAATACCCGGGTTCGACTCCAGGGGATAATTTCCATTTCCCGTAAGGTAACACGTAAAAATGGACATTTCGACGTGCAGGCTTTCATTCTTTTTTTTTTTTAGAAATAATTGACCTACAATCTTCGGAAATAAACCATTTTGAAGAAAACATTTTAAAGTTTCTAATACTTTTCGTCTTTTTTCCGCCTACAGTTCGAAATTACTCAATTTTAAACTTTTAATTCACACAGTTTGAGGAAATCTTGCCATTTTTAACGGGAAGTTACCTTGCCTACCTATTCCATTGTTAGACCTCGCTATCATATTGTTATTTCAATCCTTATGGGTATAAACGTGCTTTGAATGCTTTTAATACGAGAAAGAGGGAGAGAGAGTGGGGGAGAGGGAGGGGGAGAGGGAGGGGGAGAGGGAGGGGGAAGAGATGGAGAGAAATAATAATAATAATTCGACTTTATTTTCAAGGGCGATATTTAGACTCTTACATAGAACCCAATACGACGAACACAGACATCCATGCCCTCGGCGGGATTCGAACCCGCGACCTTAGTATTCGGCGGCAGATACTCTAACCACCCTTCTACCAAGGTCGACAGAGAGAGAGAGAGGGGTGAGGGAGGGAGGGGAAAATGATTTTCAAGACAGTTAAAGTTTCTGATGTTAATATGATCTCCCTAAATAGTTTGAACGATCGTATCCTTCCTCCCGTCATTTTTGACGGGTATTGCACTACTAATGAATAAAATTTGTAAAATAAACATAATAACACTTTTAAAGGCAATTACATATATCAAAAAATCCATACATGAAAATCATTTTATTTTTTCTTCTCACTTGGAAAAAATTTCCATTTGAACATAATTCATAGCTGTTAAGAAAAAAATGTTTATCTCTAGGCACTTTTTGCTCTGTATGAGTTGTTTCATAATAGTAATCTACACTGAAATATGTATTGTATTTCCCTTCTGTCGGAAAAAGCCCGTTCAGTTTGCAGGATCCATAGCTCAAAATAATTGTTTTAATTTTGGGATAGTCAATATTTTCAGAACAATTTCCTGTATCCGCCTCTGAAAATTCTTGACTTTCTACCAATACATCAATGTTTTCATGAGGAATACAATTAAAGCAACTCATTATTAAACTATTTTCATCATTACACTGTACATTACCCAGAGTCTTGTGTACATCTTTAGCGTCACTGAGATGTGTTACTCTGGACCCTGGCGAACTACTCTTTGTTTGAAAAAACTTGTCAATAATTTCGCATTCATTTGAAGGAAACGTTCACATTCTCATTTTAATTTACATTTTTGAGCACTACTTAGCTGAGTTGACTTATACATCTTAAAATATAAGGGTCATCAAATTTTGTTATTATAAAAGGGAAAATATTTCAGTAAAACACATTTTAATTAATTCACTGCTTAACTTACGAGCAAGAATGAGAAAATCACAAATCAATGCTGACACTAACTTTCTTTTTTGCTTACGCCTTGGTAACTCTCAAATTCACCTAAATGCAACTACTGGAATAAAAGGGCAGCGAAGTCCGTAACAAGCTGTTTTGGCTAAGACTGAATGCAGGGATGCTAGTGGAATCTCCACTCTTTCACTCACTCCAAGTCCGCTCTCATAACATTGGTCAAGATCTTTCATCCTTAATATCTTTAGAAATGTTGTTTGTACACTAGACACTTATATTACGTGGCATATAAGTTAATTAAAAACAGAGTGTAACATATAAATGCTATATGCAAACGGTTCTGCTTTACGTATAGCATTTTGTAAACTGACCGCAGGCCTGGGTCGTATTTGTTTATTCTTCGCCTTAATTACTAATAGCCCAAACAGCTCTTCCTCAAGCGAGCAGCATTATCAATTGGTTCTGTTCATAGGAGGAAAAACAAAGGTGGTGTCCCTATACTCTCGTATAGTGCCATCGGTGCGGCTGCACAGCGCCCCCGCGTTCTGCTTTCGCATCGAAATATTACAGACAGGCAGACGTAAAAGTGAAACTATAAGCGCATTTTTTTAAACGCGCCAAAAAGAATAAAATTAATTCTATTGAGTGTACCTGCAGAAATCGCATATTAAATTCTTACGTATTTTAAAATGCAACATTATGATATCTGTAAGTAACTGTTAACCCAAAACTTTTTGTAATATATAACTTTTGGCCTCTTGCAATTCCAGAAGGAAAGCAGCGAGGATTGCAGTTCCAAATTAAGCCTTCGGAGAGACTGCAAGTCGCATCGGAGGTCGTGCGTCGACCCAAGGATTCGCCGATGGAATGAATTTTCCCTAAGGTCAGTAATTAATCGACGCAGATGGCACTCCCACCGATGGACGACGGACCATGCTCCGACCCCAGCGAAGGGTTGAATAAAATTTCTATACCACTAACCTTTAACTAACACTGTAGCTAACTTAGAGTAGCATTAGTGAAAGGCCGACGCAACAGAACATCTGTATGCGTCAATTACTTTCGTATTTCGTGTATTCTAGGCGCGAATTTTTTTCATGTTAGGCACGTTAGGAAATAACATTTAGGGAAACTTAAACGCATAATTCTGATTTTGTTCTTGTTAGTTAGTCAGTTAGTTAGTTTTAACATACTAATAACTAACACTTGTGCATGTTATATTCACCATTTCTCATCCAGTGTATTTTTCGTTTCACACCGCAAATGGGAGCCCATTGCCAAGGTAACTGAAACGCTTTGCATAAGGAGAAAGGTAATTATATTTTTGTTGATATGTTTTCTTGCATTCTATACCAAATTTTCTTTACAAAATTAAACGAGTTGTATTGTGTGCTGTTTTCCAGTAATCCTTTAAAGTGGCAGAGCCATGAATGTTCACGACTTATTCATCTACTTGAGACGGAAGCTTTTCCTATAGTGGACGGTATGCAAGCAGGTGAGACTTTATGTTTATTTGAATTTTATCTGAATTTATGGAATTTTCGGGATTCCTTCCTGACGGGAGAATGCAAAAAATTAGGACGTCCGAAAAAATGAGGACGTATGGTATAGTCCTAACAACTTTTATATGTCGAAAACTATTTTTATTTTATAGATCATTCAATTATGTTAATTTTAGATTGTTTTTTAATTTTACTTTTTAGTGCATAAATTGGCGATTTCACCAAAACAAACACATTTAATTATAGTTTTCTGCTTTTAGTCAAAGGTTTAAAATTTAGCTTTCTCAGAAATTGTCCTCAAAGAACTCTAAAAAGTTCAGTAATTTTAGTCTTTTTATGTGACTTTATTAACTTCATTCTCGCCATGGTAATTGTTGGAATATGTAGTTGAATAATAGCTAAGTTTGGCAGTTAATTCTTAATTTCCACTAACATCAAACGGTCATTTACCTGCTGTTTGTTAATGACTCATTGTCTAAAACGTATTCTGCTCATTTTTGGCTTCCATGTCCTCCACCAAATATAACGCTCTCAGATACATTCCAAAAATCTTCCTCTATTTTTCATCGTACTTCGCACCAGCCAATTACCTCTCTAACTTTGTATAATTTAGTTTTATTTTATTTTTAATCGTACTCTTTTTATTTCTACCTTTGAATAATCTAATTTTCTTTTCATTATATCCTATTTCTCTATTATAACCCCGACTTCCCTGCTTCCTAGTTATAAGCTATGTATCTTGTGAGATGAATTCCAAAATCGCCTTAGTTTCATTATTGTCGAACGCGGCATTTACACTATTTGACGTGATACGGTACACGTCGAGAATCATATTTATGATTATTGTCTGATCCGTGTTTTCTTGGCAGTATAGTGAAATCGGTTTCCAGTTACCTTCCTCAATGGTGTTTTTAACCTGACACCAAAACTGCGATACGCTGACCCAATGGGCACATATGCCTATTGCAGCAGACTCGCTGAGCTGTATGGATTACTCATACCTATTGACCTTAATGGCTCGTGCGACCATAATAGGAGCAGATGCTCCCAAGGTGTACGGAGCACTCAATCCCGTCTTGTCATGTAAAAAAGATCAAGTTTCCTTTTCCTTATGCATTCGGCTTAAGTCACTCATTTATCATAACCGTGATTATTTTTTTTATCGAAAGTGGTGCCTGAATGTATATTATTATATGATGACTTTTAATTCTATTTATCCATAAAAAATTGAAAACATTCGCATAAATAGCTATACTAGTGATATTTCGCAAACTATTTGTGTGTGTTTTACTTCATATTTTATATTATTCATGTACTCGTAATCAAAGTTTTCGTCAAGAGGATATACATTAATATTTCCTTGGAATAACTAGAGAATAGGTACGTCAAAGCCGTGCTCTCAAAAAAGTTTTTGATTTACAGTTGTCGCACTAATCATTTTATTTCAAAGAGTCCATATAAATGCAGGATAAAAACGCTATAATTGTCCCATCTCCACTTAGACCGAAGTTATTTTCAAAGGGTAGTTCTTCTTTAGAGCATTATGTAACACCAACGAAATCTCGTTCACAGATTGCCGCCTGCCCTTCCACGCCATATATATCCTCTATCGAGCCCCATCCGTCCCCTCCTCACGTGCCGATCCAGGCCTTTGTCATAGTTTATGTAGCATTGCAACCCAAACCTTTCCTTCCCTCGCCTTATCCCCTATCCCTTCCCCGCCTTTTCCTTCCCGTCCTCTCCCTTCTCCACCCCTTTCCTGCCCTCCTATTCCACCCGCCACTCAACCCATCCCGCTACCCCTCGGAACACTAAAGGCGCACCTGGACCAAAGGAGACCGCGGGTTAGGAGGCGTAGGAGGAGACTGAGAAGGAGAGAGAGAGAGAGGGAGGTGGTCGGAAGGCTCACGCTTAAAAATTCTCCACCTGACCCTGTGAGGGAAACCGCCCTCACCGACCGCAACTCGCCGCACTCTCCGCCACCCGCAAATTTACCATTCTCCCCTAACCTCTAAAACCTCCCCCTCTTCACGCACACGCACGATCCTCCTCACTCTCTTCCTCCCTTCCATCTCCTCTTCTCTCCTCCTCATCCACCACCGTCTCTGTTTTGTTTCTCCCCGGCAGGGGAAAATATAATCCCACCCCCTCCCCCTCCCCTCGATTGGCGAGTCGGAGCACGCGCGAGGATACGCTTTCCCTTTCTTTCCTCGTCCTGCGGAGTTCTCCGACCCCTCTTTTTCTCCGCCGTCCTCCCACGCAACACTCAAACCTCCATCCCTTATCCCTCCCCTTCCCTACTCTCTCTCTCTCTTACTTCCCCTATTCCTCTTCCTACCCTCCTTCATCCTCTCGACACCCTCTCACACCCTCTCAAGTCCTCTTCTCTTCCGCACTCCCGTTCTTTTTCCCCCTTCACACTTCTTAAGGCGTTATTTGGCCAATCTGCACCTCACCCCCCCCCCCCCCCCCACCTCTGTCCTCTTCCTCCCTGCTCTCATCTCTCCTCTCTCGCTTCACGTCTGTCCTCTCTTCTTCTTCCACTCTCCTTGCTTACATGCCTCTTTTTTCTCCTCCCTTTTCGCCGCTCCTGTCTCGCCCTTCCATGCCATCTTGGGAAAAGACGTCCTCTATCTGATGTCCTCCCTTGTCTCTCAGTTTTGTGACAGAAGGAGCGTGGAAAGAATACGCCCGCATACGCGTGCAGGCGCGCGCGTAACGGGGGCGACGAAAGGGGGCAATCTCGTGTTTCGGACTGATTGAAATGGAATCGCGGTCTATTTTGAGGCGGGTGAGGGTCGATGGAGTTTTAAGTCTGTTTAGTATGCGAAATTCTGTGTTAATTGGGAGTTAAATGGAGGAAAGTCATCCTCGTTGATAAATCGCTGGGGCAGAAAACAAAAAAATGCTGGAGGATTATAAAATGCATCATTATTAATTAAGGTATTAAATATAATATAAAGAGCTAGTATGTTGTAATTTTAGTTATAGCGTTCGAGATTGCGTGATTACAAGAGAAAATGATGGAAATTTGCAGAAATGTGATATTTCCGGTAAAAATATGTTTGCGTTGCTACTTTCGTAAAATTATTCAAAACATCTGAATCAGTATTCTTAACTTTTGTAAGGGGAATTAAACTAATTTATCTTGTCAATTTAACCTATATAGGATAATTTAAATTTACATTTTATCTATATTATCTATAATAAAGATACATGACCTTATAAATATTTATTTGCATGTATTTTCCATTATACATTCATTATTAATCAATATGCTTCGGAAATACTTCTCCGTTGAGCTCTCATATAATCCTGAATGTAATTATCAATCAGTTTAACGAAACTAAATGAATTTGAATGAATGACTACCACGTCACGCATTGTTTGTAAATAAGTTATAATGTTTGAGACATTAAAATGTTTTGGCAAATTCAGCGTTTTGTTGAATTTAGGGTTTAAAATTACACAGGATAAAAATAATTAGGTACTCCGCTTTTGTTGTCTTGCTCGTAAATAAACCTCTAAATATAAACCGGATTAAGATAAAATTTTGATAAATTTCTAATGTTAGTGATTATAGCGTCAAAAGTTTTTCTGGCGAAAATAAACTATTTTCGTCACTACATATCATTATTTCCAATGTTTCAAAAGATGCGGGTGTTGTGTATCATATCACTTAATTGCCACAAATTTAGTTTGTATCAATTTCTTTGACTTTTTTATGCACTTATTGGAATAATCCTCTCAGCTACTAACATGAATACCACGAAACCAGATGAATATCTTAGATTTGATTCCTCCGCCGATCTGAATCGCGCTTGAAGAACTAATGAAACAATCAACTACTAAATTGCCTTTCCCGCAAAGGGAATACTCAATTTCCAGGACGACGATACGCATTAAGAGCCATAACATCTCCCTTCCCTCCATGCATAAGGATCGTTTTGTTACCTGGAAATTACAGCATGGCTACCTCCCGCCGTACTCGCGTCGTTCACCTCGATCGAAATACATCGCACGTAGTCATTAGTCCCGCCACGAACGTCAGCTCTTCCTCAAAACCCATCCTCTCTCCTCTTCCTCAACTTATCTCTCTTTCTCCCCTCCGAAGTTCCTTTTATCTTTGTCTGCCGTTACCCACCCTCCCTTTAGGATAAGAGAAGTAGGCGAGTTTTTCATCAATTTCGAAGAATATATCTTCGCGTGCACCTATTCTTTATCCCTCTTTACCCCCATTTATCCTTATCCTTCGTCCACCTACCCATCCCTCAAATCCAAACCTTTTATTCGTCTCGTCCACGCACTCTTATACACCTGTATCCTCCTTCCAATTTTCCCTGCGAGGCAACTACGCCGCACAATCACTCTCGGGTTTATTCCGGATCCGCACCCATCCCTACGGCGCCAGTCTTTATCCTCCCCCCCCTCCCTCCCCCCCCCCCCCCCAAAAAACCAACCATCCTACTCCTCCCCAACTCTATTCCTACCCGTTTCTCAACAACGCACCGGCACGACAATCTTTTCTTTGTCCGCTTCCCTCTTTCGCGTGCTCTTGTCTCTTTCTCTCCCTCCTTTCAAACCTTTTTTTATCCGTTGTATTCTCTTATTCCCGTTTTTTTTTCCTTTTTCTTTTCTTTTTCCGTCGTCGCCTTTTTTTCTCATCTCCGCGCGCGTTGTTTTAGTTTTTTTTTATCCTACGCCGCTCGCTGGGGATTTCTCTCTTTTTCTCTCCCCCACTCTCTTTCTCTCTCTCTCTCTTTCGGTTTTCCCAATGGATTCTCGGTGCTCTCTTCATTCTTATCTCTCCTCCTCCTCTCTCTCTCCCCCTCCTCTCTCTCTCTCTCGCTTTTCAAACTTGGCGTTTCCCCGTCCTCCTCCTGCTTTTCTCCTTCATTCATTTCCGCCGTCTCGCGCAATTAACGGCGGGCGAGTGCCTCGGGTTTTTTTTTCTTTTTAGTTGCAATGGTTTCCTCCCCTCCCCCGATGTGGGACGAGTGGATGCGTCGGCGTATTGTTCGCGTGCTGGCAGAATCCGTGCGCGTGAAATGTTTCTCTCACTCATCCCATCTCGAGCAATTGACCACGAATCGGAAGAAAAGGACGGGATGAGCGAGTCAGAAAGGGAAAACTTCGAAACGGGCTCGAAACAACCGACGTGGAAAATTCCTGAGGCAATGCGAAACGACGCGCCATCTCTCGTGTCTTTTGTTTTGGATTACGCGTTGTTGTGCACACATGAGCTCAAAACAAAGAAAAGAGAGCAGTCGAATTTCCTGAATGACATACGTGATTATTTTAATATCATAACAAATGAGTTTGAAATTAACCGTGAAAGATTTCCGATTTTTACAACGGAAAATTTCAAGGTAGGAATCAGGTAACCTTATGCTTAAATTATTACGATCGAGGTCCATGTCGGAAATCCCTATACGCACAGCATTTTAATTGCATTTAAAAGGCGTAACAAATTAAATAAATTGAACTAGTAGTAGATAAATATGGTAATTTTATTTTATAAAGACACGCGAAGTAAATTATTGATGTGCAGAATCGATTTAATCTCAAGATTATTTGGTTGACAGGTAAATAAAACAACGATTAGCTAAAATAATTGATAACCGAGGTAGCCTTAAGGATTTATACTTATTAAATCAAATAGGTCAGCATACGACCGGTTGAGATAATATACTCTGTAGGCTTAAGTCGGTGGAGCGAACCTCTATAGTTGACTCTTACTAGAATCAGCGATTGCTGAATAACGTTAAAGAAGGTTGATTTCATGGCTGAAATGCTCTTCTGGTTTATGTAACCATTTTATCGCTACGGGAGTTACATACCATATTACTGTCTGTATATATCGTCTATTCAACCAAGAAAGTAACTTGGAGGTAATTTTCATTACTTGTTAAATCAATTCTCCACATTGACAAAATGTTAAAAATACGGTAATAGCTAGTGGCTTCTCCATTTAATAAAATAATCTCTTCCGATAAATTTCTCGGCGACCAACGCCAAATTGCTGTCAGTTGCGAAAGGGGCGAAATTCAATTTTAAAATGGACGTCACGCATCGCTGCTTCCATGAAATCTCAAAAGCTCGCGTTTTTTTCTCTCCACAACACGTTTTCGGGGGAAGAGGAGGCGAACACAAGTAAAGCATCTCCAAAACCCATCCTCCGCTTCACCCATCCCATCGTCAAAACGCCGAGCGAAAAATACTATTTCATCTTTTTCCCTCTCTCTTTCTCTCTCCTCCCTTTTCCCCTCTCTCTCTCTCTCTCTTCTCCCTTTTCCCCTGCCGAGCAAGCAGTCCAATCACACGCCGCTGGACAGTACGCTTTTCAAAGCGACACATGGCGTTGGAGGGATGGGGGAGGTTTGACAGATTGCGGTGCGGAGGAGTACGCATGGGAGAAGATAGAGGGGGAAAGAAGAGACCGAGGGAGTATGAGGGTGTTGTAGCGAGTTTGTGTGCGTGTGTGTGTGTTTACTCTTCACATAAATTGACCGCCGGAAACGCCTTAGAACAGCTCTATCCCTCCACGACAATTTTCCCCTCCAGATCCGAGTGTCTTTCCCCTTCTCGTACTACACACACACACACTCGAGTTCCACCCGCAACGTCCCCGCATTTTCCCCTTCAATCTTCTGCTCTCTTATCCCCTCCCTCTCGCCTTCTCTCCTCTATCTCAACCATTCTCTCTCTTGTTCTCTTCTTGTCTCTCTCTCTCTCTCTCCTCGAGCCACGCATCCGCCCTTCCCCCTTCGCACTTCCCCCTAACAGGGATTGACCCTCTCTCGACGTTGTGAATCCTCTCCAAGGAAGAATATTTTTTTAAACAATTGGGATATTTTGAGCACGTCCCCTGACCGGAAATGCGCTTCTTATTTGTCCTCTCGCTAGATGGACGAACTTAACGTTCGCATTGGATTAATACCACGAATTTGTATTTACATTCAGATGCTAAAACTGTAACCAGGTTGTTTAGATTTTACTTTTTATAGAAAATATAATTGGAATCAAATTGGTTTCCTTAATAATGCATAAAATTAAAAGTTTCTATGAGAAAGTAGAAATTTTAGTTTTTTATTACCATCTTTGAAAGTTAAATTTCAAATTATATTTATCTTTAAACGTGGTTAATTTTAGGATCTGTCCTTGATTAATCACCTGTGAAGACAGCTGCTATGTGAATGAAACGTGTACTTGGCATTCCCCAGCGTTGGAGTTATCTTGGGCATCATTCCAGCTGTAATGTAAGTTTAATATTTCATTTTTAGAATGTATTCTTTAAGAGATACAGTTATAGCTGACGACGCTAATTATGTTTTTCATATTAAATAGTCAAATGTATAGGAATGCAAATGAATGGATTGCATGTAATTTATTTACAAACCTATGGTCTCAACGCGCGTTAAAATATTTCAAAAAATTCTAACTCGAGTTATTACAAAAGATGATACATTACATAGAGTCAGTTA
Source organism: Uropetala carovei (assembly GCA_036926305.1). Taxonomy (NCBI): domain Eukaryota; kingdom Metazoa; phylum Arthropoda; class Insecta; order Odonata; family Petaluridae; genus Uropetala; species Uropetala carovei. The sequence continues at coordinate 1,947,259 of JAXCHB010000076.1, forward strand.
AAAAATCATCCTCATCTCTACGTTCGTTTCGGAAAAATAATTCATTAAAACCATATAAAATTTCAATGGGATGCTACTCGTAAAAGAAATCGATAGGGAAACAGAAAAAGCAACGAGAAAAAACCTGAGTAATACTCCCTCAACAGAGACCAAACAAACAAAGCTTCGTCGTATGTATGAATCCACAGGCGCGCGTTATTATCTCAAAATCCGCACGAACGTATCATTGTTTCGGCTAAAAATGTAAAAAAAAAAAAGACGTAATTGAGGAAACAAGGAATGCGGTGGTGGGATGGGAACTGGACCCGAGAGGAAGGGAATGCCGAGGAAAGAGTGAAGGGGAGAGAGAAATATACGAGGGGGGGGAAAGCGGAACAGAGAGATGAAGTGCGTTGAAGCACAATCTGAAGAAGCGGAAAGGCGCACGAAGGGAGAGTGGAGGGTCGGTTAGGCGGTGGATAAGAACATTTCGAATCGGCGAGGGTGACACCGCGTCTCTCCGCCGAATACCACGCTTATGGCGCACAAGTGACAACCATTGGGGTGGAAAAGGCTGGTTTAGAAGTGGAAAGGGGTGGTGAAGGAGGCTTAAGGGGAGGAGGACGCGAGGGAGGAGAGAAACGGAGAGTTTTCATGCCTCGTTTAACACGAACCCGGCATGTGGACGGGGTTTATCTTTTTGCAGTAATTCTTCTACTAGCTTTTCTCTCTCTCTCTCCCCCCCCTCGCCTGTATCACTTCCCCGCATTTTTCGGCGCCCTCAGTCTTTCGCAAAAAAAAAGTCCCCTTCACTCCCTCGCTTCCTCTCGAACCAACCTCTCTCCCGAGCTATCCCTTCTCTCTCTCACTCTCTCTCTCTCCATTTTCCCCACATGTCAATCTCTCCTGACTCCTGCTCTCGAGGGAGTATCTGGAGCCATCAATCCAACCCCTCTTTAAAAACCCTTCTGCCAATCCGTTCCGATCCTCTTCTCCCTCTCCTTCTCCACTCCTCTCGCCGTCTGTAACTCCCTCACTCTCCCCCTCTCCCATCCCACGCTATTCTTACTTTTCTCCACAACATCGTTTTATTTACCATCTTTTCCCCCGTTTCGCTCTTTTGTTATTTGTCTCGCGAGTTACCCCGTGCGGCCGCCAGAGGCACTGCCTTTTTCTATTTCTCTCGACTTTCTCTCCAGTATCCCGTTTTCTGGGTCTGCAAAACCAGATAAAGGTTTCCTTCTTTATTTTCTTTGCGTGCAGGTTTCATTTCGCGGGGATTCGCGCATTTTCATTTTCTATCTATCCTCTTCTCTATCCCTAAATGTTGCTTGCCCTCTTTTCTCTTCTCTATATTTGTATCGCTAGATTTTCTTCCGTTGCATTCGAAATTGGTTTTTTGTCTTTAACGCAGCTAATTTCCCCCGAAGGACATGCCGGAGAAAAGAGTGAACGAAAAAGAGGTAAAGAGAGAGAGTAGATAGTGCGAAGGAGACGAAACAGAAGATGGCAGGTGATTGACAGAAAGAAAAAAAGACGAACGGGAGTGAGTTTTTTTTTTACGGTCCGAGTTTATCGTCATTCACGTTCAATTTTGGGAGATACTCAGTTGTGGATATGGTTAAGAAAATTCGAGTCATTTAGTTTCTTCTCTTCCTCTTTTCGCTTTCTCTCTCTCTCTCGCTCACTTTCAACAACGCGAAATAAACTAGGACGAAATAGGAGAGAAAGCTTGAAAAAGTTTATGAGGAAGTCGTATTGGGTCGAGGCTGTCGTTGTTGCTGACAGTGGCACCGCTTTCAGTTTAGAGAATACGTAAAGTTTTCTCATGTTTTTGACCATTTCTCCGGTTTTCTCTTGCGTAAAAGAAATTTTTAACCGAATTCATCTTTATATAGCGTACGAAATAACTAAAGATTGTATCATTATATTAATTTTTGTTAAAAAATTCCGTACTTATAAAATTTCAGCTGTATTAAAGCTTTTCCTTTATAATTCTCTGTAGAAAATGGAATGTACTATTGAAGGGAAAAATGTTATTATTACGATGTATAAATTCCGCTCCGTTATATTTTGGCTGATTTACATCGCTTAATTAATTTTCCAGGCAGTATTATTCGCGTCCAACATTGTCACATCCAAATAAATCCAACCGAGAACAAAACAATGTAGAAATTTCAATTTTGAGAAGTGTCTGTTCAACCGTTCCAGCCATTCTCATAATTTTTGCAGATAAAATATTTACTAACGAAAATTTCAGTTTGTATTCAGCCGATGGAACTCAGTCGGAATTTTTGTCAACATTAAATAAATTGAAAATACATAAATACATAGGATATTTCTATTTTAACAATCGCTTAGGCGCCGCGAGTATTCACTGGAATGAACTTTAAACTGCTAAAATGCGAAATTTTTGCAAAACTAAAATTAGAGAGTTAATACCTGAATAACCTTCGGGTAAAACCAAAGGCGGCTCTCTTAAATTATTTCAAGTCGGCAGAGGGCAATCCATTAAAGCTTGAATGGAATTCATTCCCAACTTTAGATAGGTGCTTTAACTAAGAATAAAACTATGAATAAGTTACTTTCTAACTAAGAAGACCGAAACTAAACTTTGTGCTATACATCAATATAGTTTAAAGGAAACTAAAGTGAAACAGCCGTGATGGATTGATGCCAACATTTTATCACAATACGCTTTAACTCTCCAAAAAAAATCTCGTAGTGCTTTCCAACCTAGAAAATAAAACTTGGCCAATGTTAGAATAAGCGGAAACATATTTATAAACAGCGTATGAAAACGAATTTTTTATCTATCTCCTTTCCACGATATTCCCTTTACTTTCTGCTCGGCTTCCGAGGGGATTTTCCGCAAAAATCGAATATTTAATGGAGATAAAAATCCCATCGCTCATCATTAACTCCCGCTATAAATAACGGACTTTTTTTTAGAAAAAAAATGAAGAGAAGATGATGGTTTCCCGTAGCACGAGATATTGGGTGACGGGAGGAGGTTTTGGAAGGAGGCAGCCGTCCAATCACGGTTCTTCCGGCCTTCTTCCCTTCTCCCTCTCCCTTCCCACCATTTCTTTCTCTTTCTCTCTCTCCACCCCTCTGATTCTTAAACTACCCTCGGCGCCGTCCTCTCTGTCGTTGGTATCGGCAGCGGGGGATTAAGGGGGAGCCTCCCTCTTCCCCCTCAACGTCAAAAAAAAAAAGCGCTCCCACACTCGCAGCCACGCGCGCGTACACACACTCACACAAACATCCCTCCCGCAAAATCCCTCCTTTCTTCCACGTGTCCATCCTAGTGCTTGATTCTCTGGCCAGCGGTTTACCCTCCCGTCGAAATAACGACGACACTCCACCCCTCAGGAAACCAACTATCCTCCTTCCGCCTCCCACCTTCCCGCATCCTTTCCCTTATCTTCCCCTGTTACTCTTTCTCTCTCTCTCTCTCTTTTCAACCCTCCCTCATCCGTAGCAACATCACTCGATATTTCGCAAGACTAATACCTCAATTTGGAAGGACTTAGCGTCCTGGAGGTAAGGGCAACGAGATATGGGGTCGGTGAGAGAAAGAGACGGAGAGGAAGTCGTTGTGTCTATGAAGAATGGAAGTGAAGAGGGTCAGAGAACACACATAGGGGAATTTTTACGAAGACTGATTGGGGAGGGGGGGATGAGTCACCAACCCAACTCACCCCACCTCACAACCCCTCTACCCTGTGGTAGCAAAAACGCAAATGCGACGTGCGTATCGCAGTGATTTGACAAAAGGATTAATAGGCGGTAATGAGGATTTGTATGAATTTTTCTGTCGTAATCGAAGCGAGTGAAACTTAATTTGCGCTTTGGTTAATGCGCTCTCCCCGCTTGTCCATCACCTTTCAAAACGCTCGTGTATTTTCTCTTCGCTGAAGGATTCGGGAGGGAGGAAGGATCACGTTTTCGGAGATTAAAACGAATTGCGTATTCTCGTTATCATATGTCCGTCACAAATGTGTGCTCCGTTTCATCGGCATCACCAATTCAATTGCTAATGAATAAAACATCCGAAAAGATCCTCGAGAATTCGGTTAATTTTTGGTGTGCAGTTTTATCGGGATTTTTTTTTCGTGTTTGCGACTGCGGTTTCCGCTCGTTGATTATTATGCTTTTTCTCTTTTTACGATAGAGTAAGCCAATCGGACGTTTCATCGAAAATACCTTTATCCTTTCATCTTCATTAGTAGTGTCTGAAAGATTAAATAAGGAAAGGGTAAATTTAATTTGCTCATTTCACAGTTATTTTATGCACTTCCACATGACATAGACGGATTGAAGGGTAAATGTGTGTAGAAAACTATTTTAATGATGGGAGAATACATTATTTTACTAAAATGAAGTTGAGTATTTAAGACGATGTTGGTAGTCATTCGGACATTTCCCCAACAAATGTTTTTAGCAGTAAAGACATAAGCTAGTTTATTCAGTCATGGATTCTTCCCTATAGATCAGTAATATTGTCTTATTTTGTACTTTCTTGTGGGAAGTGATTTGGTTGCAGTATTTCAGCAATAATTATCTTAATTTTATTTCCTTACCTTTTTAAAAGTTTTTTACTCTAAAATAACGATGCTTCATTCAAGATGGTAGGCAGCGTTTACTGTTCTAGAAAAATATTCAAAGGCTATTCCTCGAAAATTTCATCATTTCAGTAAATATTATTTATTACCTTCCTGAGAACACGAGAAAGTAAAGCCACATTTCGCTGAAATGGAAAAGACTCGATTTCATGGCTTCTCTTGATTAAAGCAATAAATAAATTTTGAATTTCACTGCAAAAATTTTAAATTTGCAATAAATGATTTCACTTTCAAATTTAGAACTGAATGTATCCATCAACATTAAAAGAGAGTGATAGAGAGAAAATAGCTTCTCAACCATATATTAAGTATTCCGACAAAAATTCGTTTCGCGTAAAGTGATCGCACGTCAGCCGTCACCCTGCCTTTCTTTTTAAATAAGCGATTATAAAGGAAAAAGAACAAACTTTCTCTCTGAAGCACTCAAAAAAAGCGCTGGTCGAAAAAATAAACAAGCCTAACCTCTCTCAGTACGAAAGAGTGCGGAGAGATAACAAAGTATTTTTTTAAACCGAGCGGGAAACAAAAAGAGGGCGGAGCGAGAGGTTAAGGAAATATTTAGACGTAGGGTAAGTAAGTAATGTAGGGCGGAGGGAAATTTATTAATGAAGACGTTAAGGGAAACAAATGTTTAAGGAAAGAATGTAAATCATTTTTGGGGGTTGGAAAATGGTGCGGGAAAGGGAAAAGAAGTCGAGGTTTCTGCAGGATGGGGAAGGGGAAGCGAAGGAAAGAGAAGGGCGGAAAGGAGGGGGAGAAAGAGGAGGGAGGGAGGGGGGGAAGGAATGGGAGCGATGAGAGAAGAGGCCCCGGGGAAACCCAGATGGGGAAGTAGAGAAAGGGAATGGAGGGTGTATAGTTAGGATGCGGGATTAAACAGAGAGAGAGAAATCGGGGAAAGAAGACGATGAGAGGTGAAAATAAAGTTGGCGAGGAGTAGAGCGAACGAGATTAAAGAAGAGAAGAGATTAAAAATTAGGAGGATACGGAAGAGGTAGAAGATGGAAGAGTGTCAGAGAAAAAGATGTATGGCAACATTCACCATTAAGAAGTAGCATACACGTTAAAGTAAAGCATAGGAGAGCATGCGAAAGTCGAGGAAAAGAGATTAAATGAACGATAAACCACCTTTCACTCTCGTTCTTCTTTTTGGCTAAGGTTTTATTCATATATGTAGAAGATAAATTTTACGACGGGATGAGTTTACGCGTAGGGAAGAGTCAATAAAGATGAAACCGTTATGAATCAAGTTTACCATGAAAAGGTAGGCAAATAAGCGTAAGAATGTTATGCAGAAAAGCGAATGGAAGAAAACGATACTAAACGAGTTAGGAAAGTGTACAGCTTATCACAAATAGGCGCGTTCCGTGCAATGCAGTATTTGAAAGAAATGATATAGGTATACGTAAGGGAAATAGCGTTTTAAAGTTCTTTTCTTCGTCATAAATTATCCATTTTCTTCCATTTTAAAAATACTTCATGCACACATATGGAAATTAAACGTATTTTTGTAAGATTGTTTATGTTAGCAACAATGAAGAAGTGGCCATGTAAGAAACGTTCAAGGTGCAACTCGAATTAAGACATTCTTGTTTGATTTTATTGATAACGGCTACTCCTACGATAAAAATGTATGGGAATAGAAATACTCTACTAGTTCTACAAGTTTTATTTGAAAAATATTTTGATATGACAAATACTTCACGAGATACGACGCATAGTTCATTTTTGTCACTGGTAAAGTGGTACCCCCGATTGGCGTACGTGATTCATTTATGTGATTTTATTATTGTCCTTGACTGTAAGTTCTTAATATCAAATTTCATGAAAACCCGTTCGGTAGAAGCCAACAACGAACATTCGGACGGACAGACTGACAGAAGGACGGACGGGCAGACCGACGTTAATAGGTACTCACGCTGGAAGCGAAACACGCATAAAAATGTAGAATATTACGACGAAGGGAATAGATTGAGGTAACTTTCACTTTTATCCTAGCTTCCGAAAAAGAGAGATAATTTTGGAAAACACGTTTATGAAATTGGATAGCTAAGAAATATCCCACCGCCTGAATTCGTTACGGTAGGAATAAAATAAAATAATGAGAAAAAGAAAATTTTTTCGTCCATCTCGTGAAATACACGAGGCAGAACATCCACTCGAAAAGTCGTTGTAGAATGCCGCAAGAATCTGATATCGGATGAAAATAAAAAAGAAAGGAGATACGAAAATGAAAACATTACAGATAGCGGTGACGAACATCCCTGAGAATATTGAGGAAAGGTGAGAAAGAGAAAAAAGAAATTTTACGAAGGAAACGATAACTACAGCGATAATTGGAAGGTTGGTAATTGAAACTTCAGAAATGGAAACACGGCGAAAGAAATTTTATGTTGTTATAAAAATTTGAACATACGTATTATGTGTATATGACGTAAAAAATACTGATAAGCCTTAAAAACCTCTTAATTGTGCAAGGAAGTGGAAATTTAAAGAATAGATCAACGCTACACATATACGAATATTAATGGTAAAAGTTTATGGGATAGACTTTAAGGCTACGTAGCAATGGGACTGGATAAACGCGAACGGTTATGAATCAGGGGACTACGTTACGGTGTCTAAAAAAAAATGAAAGACCGTTAGAGATTTGAAACTTTTGGGAAGGGAGAATTTAGAGGGAGACGACACTTTTTAAAGATCCGAGTTATAAAACACGTTTGCGGCGATGAAAAGCGGAGGGGACAGGAGGACAGAGTTAAGGGAGGTTATAAAACGGAAGAGAAAGACGAGGTTTAGAGGAAGATATAAGGAGAGGAAAAATGGCTCCGAGAAAAAGAGAAGAGGGTTCCAGAATAGATGCTCTGCTGAAGCCGTGGGAGAGATGAGAGAGAACGAGCGAAAAAAGAAGAAAGGGTTAGTTTTTAGGGAGAGAGGAAGGAGGACAGCGAACGTGGGATAGAAAGGAGTCGCCGTAGGATTCTTAAAGAGAGTAAAAGAGAGAGTGAGAGAAGCGGAGCGAGTAAATGGAAGGGAGATCGGAATAGTATGGGGAAGAGAGAGAGAGATGAAAAAAGGCGGAACAAAAAAATAAGGTAGGATTTTTCGAGGGAGTGGGTGATAGCGGAGGAGAGGGAAGAAGGGAGGAGAGAGGGAAGGAGGGAGAAAATAGGCGGAAGAAACTCGTAAATTACTTTGGCGGGCATCCTAAGCGCGAAACAGCTAGGGCGCACGTTGGGAGGGAATGGGAGAGGTTGGGGGGGGAGGGGGGATACCCTTTTCGTTTCAATTGGGAAAGAGTGAGAGGAGGAGGAGGAGGAGAAGGGGATCAAGGGGAAGAAGGGATGCAGGAGGTTGATGCGGACACGGGGCTTAAAAATTTCAATAAAAGTCTCCTTTATCTCCCTCTCGAGGTTCCTCCTCCTCCCCGTTTTCCCTCCTCTCTCTCTCTCTCTCCCTCTCTCTTTTCCTCGCTTCGAGAAAATTCGCTTCGCTCCAGACCATTCGCCGCTCATTGTTCTTCCTTCCTCGCTCCTATGCTCTTTCTCCCCCCCTCCGCCTTCCACACTCCTTCATTCTCTGCCTCTAACCTTTCGATAATCTCCGTTCCGCCATCTTCCGATCTCGAATCGTGGAATCCTCCTTCCCGATGGGCTTTCACTCTTTATTTCCCTTTTACTCTTCCATTTTTTATCCCCTCATTCTGGCGCTTTTTTTCTGAGGATTTTTCCCGAATCTTGTATGCGGAAATTCCATTACGTCCGAATATTTTCGGAAATAGGACCTTTCACTCCGGACGCAGGCAGTGTCATAGTTCTTATTCCTGTTTCGTGTTTTCTTTTTTCGGGTAGCGGATGTCGCGAGGACCGATTTGGAGTAATGCGAGTGTAAGGAGAGCTTTATGAAAGGGATTTATTCGGACATATAGCAGGCGCTTGGTTTTCTAAATAACAAAAAAGTCCGTATTATTTTTCAGGATACCTCGCCTTTTTGCTGGTCTTAAACCGTTTGGAATTTTGCGCTGCATTTTTGTTTTGCTGCGTAATCAGAATTTTTTTCTGTTTGAACGGTTGAAAGCTTCACCAGTATTTTTATACAACGTTGAAAATAAGTTAATTTGTCACGGATTTGATAATTAATCAAAAGTTAACTATTATATCGAAAAAATTAGGCCACTTTAAAAAAGAAAATTCGTGCGTAGATGTTTTAATAACGAGTTCTTTCTATTAAATATTGAATTTTGCCCTGCGATCTTGTTTTATTTTTGAATTTGCTTAGCAATTTTTTACAGTAAAAGTAACGACCCATACGAAGCGGAAATTTTTATCGCTCTAAGTTAGAAATTTTAATGGCTCGATTAAATCTAAATAAGACGCGTACGGTATGAAACCTTGTTCTGCAACGTAAAAGTTTTCCGTCAAACTCTTACTACTACGCATACATCATCCTTTTATTTACATTCCATCGATCGAAACGGCTTGCCTTTATAATTTAATACCAAGGCTCACTTTACAAATAAATTTCTCCCGAAGATGGCATTTTTCTTTTTTATAGCTGCGATAAGTCCGATCTCCCTCGGGTAACATGTATTCTAAGGGAAATCAATGATCCATGGAATTGCAGTTTTCGATGCATAAAAGAAAACGCAACCTAGCGTTTAGGTACGATACGCCAATCTCTCCTAACATCGTAAGGCTGGTTAGGCTAGGGTTCAAGGGCAGGGAATGGGACTTTTAGCCGCAGCCATCTCGCCGCGGCCACCTCGCCGCAGCCATCTCGCCGCGAAGGTACATTTCGCCGCGGCCATCTCGCCGCGGCCATCTCGCCGCGAGGACTTCTCTCGCCGTGATTTATTAAAAATTAACAGAAAATCACGTTGAATATTCCATATTAGTTTTATTTTACATTATACGTGTATTTTTAAGTAGGTATATATGAAAATCTCACGGCCTATGCGAACAATGTTCAGTTTTCTTTCTGTCTTCACGTCTTTGTCTGATTTTCGTCCTTTTAGTAATAATAAGTGTTTAACATAATATTAATATTAAACGTGCTGATTATCCTATGCTATTAACATATCGATCTACCGTAGCAACAAAACTCTGACGATCGCGAAGAACCTTAATCGCTTATCCATCGCTAATTTGATAAAAATGCTTTGGGTGCGATTCGTCTAACATGTAACTATACACTATTAAATTGAGTAAATTGAGATAAAGCGAAAAGAAGATTTCGACAAACCAAAAAGAAGCGTTGAGTTTTCAAATACGAGTGCCCAAATATGGAGTTTTGAAGTGATAAAAACTATGAATTGTTTTCATGCTTGCTTCGTACTTTCTCATATACGAAGTATATTGAGAAAGTATTGTTATCGCGAAAAAAATCGACCTCGATATTTTTACGGAAATACACGTTTTAGGTGTTGCTGAATCCGAACAAGTGGTTTTCGCAATGCCGTCTGTCTGTCTATCTGTCTGTTACTGGCTCTGGAGCCTAAACGGCAGACGTTGAAGAGTAGAAGAATTGATTACAAAAGGAAACTTTTTGAAAAATTCGAAAGCTCCGAATTCGTTGAAGACGTACGCGGCATAGTCGTCCCCATCGGTGTTAGTGAACGTAATGTTAGATCAGAGTACAGGAGAAAATGTGTCGAAACAATCGCTAGAACAGAGAAATACTACAGATCCTTTTTCCCAGACGCGATGAGACAGTCCAAGAGAGGAATTAGTTAGAGTTCACTTGGTGTTGTGACACCCCCTGCCAAACGCTTCTAGCGGCTTGCAGGGTATTGATGTAAATCTAAACGGTAAAGCGAAAATGAATGGAATCACGTACTTAAGCATTTTATCATACTGAGCAGAGACTATGATGAAATGGTTGACATTGATCAGTAATTAAGGGAAGTTTATTCTACGCGTTTTTAAGTACAATTTGATTTTCTCAAAAACGGCTCTAACGATTTTGATCAAATTTCGTACAGTTACTTGAGTTTGCGTCTTCAATAATACTACATAGTTCATATTTATTCTAGACAACTTTAACAATAATTTGATTTTCTTAAAATACGAAGTTGCCGCTTCGTTAATATGTGATTCACTTTGGAATACAAGTGGGTATTCTAGCTTTGCACATTCCACGTTCTTCACAACGCCAAAATTTCTCACGCTCATCGCTACTTAACCGCACAAACACATACACAAAACCTTCCACTAATAGTTTCTCCTTTCCACGGATAGACAGAATAATTTCCATTTTAAGGGATTAGTAAAAGTTAGAAAAACTTTCGGAATGTTATGGTAAAGTGAATAAAAATGTTCACTGAGCAAGTTAGCAAGGATCCACAGACGATATCACACCGTGAATGGGAACTCGGAGGACGGATGTTTACCATATGGTAGCAAAGATAAGACTGCCATAATCATGGTCGATCTTAGGCTATAGCTCGATTGTTTAGCGAAAGGCCGAATTGTCCTACCTTCCATGGTCATCGACACCCTCACGCTCCCATACCCTGTCGCCATGGGGTCCAAACCCCACCCAAATTCACTAATCCTCAAGTCCCTTGGTTCGTTCCACAAATTTGACATTAAGATAATATCTAACGACTTCCAGAAATTCCATGGGGAAATTTACTCATTTGAGAATTCCGTGAATCTTATGAATGCCTAGTGGGAGTAGTTTTATTTTCTAGTTCAGTTCCTCGTGCAGGTGGTCAATAGAGGAGGAAGCTTCTTTGATACAAAGTATAACAACTACTGAAATATATTTTTAAGGAAACCTTTATTTATCATTTTATACATGCAAAATATAATAGTTAATAATTATTTTGATATTTATTAGTCACTTGCTTCAGTGCTATCACTTTCATTCTCCGAATTTATATTAACAAGTATTTCTTCAATTCCGTTCATTACACATTCTCTTTGAATGTACTCATTTTCTGTATTTTTTCTGGCATACTGTTCTCCACTCATTTTCACCTATTAAATTACGTTTCTCCTCCACTAACTCCTGCGTCGTCGCCTGCTATTGTAAAACGATCGAGCTATAACCACGGCAAATTATGTATGAATCTCATCGAGAGAATTTTTTGAAGCCATTAGTGCATCTCAATAAGTCGATTTTAAAAAATAGGGTATCCTCTCAGAAAGAAAAATTTATTCAAATGGTAATTATACAAAAACCTTGTTTTTGTGCTTTTTGATAGGCAAACTCATGCAATAATTTTCAAAAGTTTAAGACAACTTCTCTACATTAATGGCCGCCAGTCAACCATTCCTATGACTGCTGATATCAAGCACGTACACAATATAGGAAGTCTAATTTGGATTATACCCCTAGTTCCATTATAAACTCAAATGATACAGAAAATAATTTCTTCAGAATACGAATAAAATGTACTGAATAGACGCTTTAATAAAGTTTTCTAGATCAAAAGAGGAGATAATAATTTGCGTAAAAGCACATTTTATAATTATATGCATTTCAAAAATGAATGTAACTCATGATGATCATTCATGCGAGTTGACTTAAAGAATTTAATTTTACAGTCAAGATAACCTAATAAAAAAGAATTTCGGAATATTTAATTGGTTATTCTGAATTTTAGTGTTTCGTTTCTAGTTTAACTCACAAACGTTTACCATAAAAATTCCCTTAAACACTCGACTTACTAAAATTCAAAGACTTTCTCTCAGTTTATCAATACATACTGATGTTTTTCAACTTGGACTCGCTTCTAGAAAAGTAAAAACATTAAACTATTACACACTATACATTTTATATGCTTTGTATATCATTTGTATTGCAGATAATACCATAGGTAAAAATTACAATTCGGAAGTAAACTTTTATCTATCTTCTCTAAAAATTCAACTCTGGAATGCACTTAAAAACATCCAGCGCAAAAAGTCCCCGCGGCGAGACGGCTGCGGCGAAATGTCTCGCGGCGAGACGGCTGCGGCGAAAGGTCTTCGCGGCGAGACGGCCGCGGCGAGATGGCCGCGGCGAGATGGCTGCGTCGAGATGTCCTAGACCCTCAAGGGCATGCCTGCAGTCGACGGGAATAGAATTTTCAGTTGGTACTCTACTGACTACGTTGGCACTATTTTATTTTCGGAGATTGCCTGCTCCGAGCGAAAATGTAGTTCAAAATTATTTTGTCATGAATTGGTCTCGTGTGCTATTCTTTCAGCGTGAAATATATAGGTCAATCGATATGTATTCAATTTTTAAAGTAATTACTTAATATTAACTTGATTGCAACGTACTGACAATGAGAAACTTTCACGTGACATAAAGTGCGAGAAAGTACAAAATTAAAAGCTTTTCATTTTATTTTTAACAGTGATGGACAAACGTAAAATTGTGACTCGAAACCATTTATTGTCAGCAAAAGTAATAATATTCATTTGTTAAATAATTTCTGTAATGATTTTAATTTATTCTTATGTGCATGCACGAAAATATTAATAATAACAGAAAAGGCTGAAAAATATAAATGTTTTTGCAGATCTATGTGTACTTACATTGCACTTAGAATATAACTCAAAACATTCCTATATATTCTTTAAGCACGGAAAAATGTTTATTTTATGCTATATGATACATGAAATATTAAACGCCTTCTATATCTGAGATATGATTATACTATAAATGGTGCTGATTACTTAAGTATGAGTATTTAACTTGCGTTCACCACGTTATATCTCTAAATGCTCAAATTATGATTAGAGCCTCTGCCGTCTGCCAAAAGCACCTATTTCTTATCAGCTGCATATTTTACATTACACATTCCTGAATTTTGTGTAATGTCGAATGTTTCATTTAATAATTTTTTCCGTTGACAATGATATCGGATGCAGCGTAAGCGAACGTTTTCAATAAAAAGCGCATCAAATGCTCGAAACGTATTTACATTCCATCGAAAGGACGTGGCGCGCTGTCCTGAGCCACCAAAAAGTTCGATCTGAATTCTAAACGCTTTTTTCCTCATCTCCGATTCTTGGTTACTCCGCTATCCATCCCGTTTTTCGAAAATTTTCCTCGCACGACAGGCATGCAACGCAGCAAAAGAAAGAGATGACTCTGACTTTTTGTCCTGAACTTTCGTGCATTTCTTATCGTGTGATGGAAATCTCCGTGGGAAGTATATGCAATTGACGATGGAAAATGAGTAATATCGATGTAAGTGTTGCCTCCAATATTTAGACCCCTTTACTGAGTTTATAAAATATTAATGGGTCAGAGTATGCGGTGATTTTAGGGAAGCTATCCTATTAAACCAAGCCACAAAAATGTCGTGATTATGAATTTTTTTATAAATTTGCTCGAGTCATGAATTTCGTAGGGCATCTGCTTTTTTTGGGTTCCTAATCCAGCAGAAATCAGTAATGCTTAGCGTATAAAGAACTAATAAAAATAATAAAATTATTTTACTATCTAATATGTTCAAAATTTCAGTGTTTATTCTTTGGAATTCTATACAATTGATAAATCGAGGCAAATATTTGTAGGCATCCCTTGTTGAAGTTGCGGTTAAGCAGATTTAATTTAATCGCATGATTTCTGTTCCCATTTTTGTTAACATTTACCTCTAAAACGGAATGAGGAAATTGCTTTTTACTTGTCTGTGATTATTTAGAGTGTCAGTACAAGAAAAATCATTGATCAAGTTGATGTGAAATTCCTCTTTCGAGTTATGCCACAAAAAGTTTTGGTGCGTTCACTTTATAAATGCAAATTAACACTTGCTGGTTTAACAAATGATGTAGAAAATATAATTTTTTTAATAACCGTTATATTTAATTTTATATAATTGAGGTAGCAGGATTTTGGCCATAAGTAACAATTATTTGGAGAAAATCCAGGAATGAGTACTCATTAATATTTACCAAAACTAGTTATTTTTTGTATTAACTATTCCATGAAAACGTTATATAACTTTCATATTAGCCATTATTACATTAACCATCTAATTTTTCTTGCATTCGCATCTCTTATTATTTAGTTCGACTTTTTCTCTCCATTTTCCTCTTATAAGAAAAACAGTTCTAATAAAAACTTGTCCCTCACAACACAGCACATGCCTTTCACTTTTACTTTCATCCAAGTTGTACCTATTAACTTTTCTTTTATCAGTCCTGTGCTTCTTAAAGATATTTTCCTACCTCCGCTGCCACTTATTAAAAAATATATGCTCAAGACGAAGAAAAGATAATCTCAAATACCTTATACTGTAGTAGGTAATATAACTTTTCCGTTTAGTTTTGGAACTGAAAACGAGCCCCCTTTATACCAGAGTAATATAAATTTGCACATAAAATTGTTAACCTATGGTATTGTCCATGTTGCGCAACTCAGGCAGAAGCCCCCTATTGCCTAGAAATTCTCCTTGTCATACCATTTCATAATGCGCATCGAGATATTCCTCTTCCGACAATTGCACTAAAAATTACATCTTCTAATAGGCTATCATACAAGTCCTCTTTCATCTTCTAATAATTTCTTTGTGATTTATTTCTTTCAACGTCTCGAGCGATTTAAAAACTTTTTACATGTCCTTTTTCCAGCGTCTATATACCTGTCTATCTACAGAAAACTATCTCTCTACAAAATAATCCAATCTCTATTTTTAACTAATGCATCATACTGTCAATTTATGTTATAGACGAACTCCTTTTGCTACTTTTACTAATATTCATAAAGCATGCTCCTACGTGCGTATCGAAGTATCAGCGAGTGAAATTTCAATTTTTTATGATAGCCAAAGCTATCGAACGAAAGAACGTTTCATGACTTCGATAACGTTGTTATTCATCAATAATTTATGCAGATTTAGTTAATAAACAGTCATTGATTTTGATCATTTTTACAAATTTATACCTATATTACCGATAATTTCATAGGTAATAAATTATTAACTTTACATTTCATTCCATTGTGGCTTTCCACAAAACTAAACTTTTTTCGTGAAGTAAATTTCATGTTATATATATATATATATATATATATAACTTATGAAATTTACTTTATATATATATTCGCAAAAATGGATAAAACCAACCCATTCATTTTCAACATTCATTTGCATGACGTGTCAGCTATTTAAAAATAAAACATCTTTAAAATATATCTCTTTCGTCTTTTTATATCCGGAGACAAAGCTGGAAGCATAAGTAAAACATTTCCAAGAAATATCACGTTACATTCCCTATTACGTAGTTTTTTGACCCTGGAAAAAAGTCATTAAAATTCATATCCCTTCACTCTCCTAAAAATTGCTAATTACAAATAAGAAAAAAATTAACTCTAAAATGAGATGTTCTCGGAAGGAGGGATCAATAAAGAAAAACTGAGCAGACGGGATGAAACGACATTTCATCAGGAGCGGAAAGCGGCAAAAGTAGCGAAAGACGAGCTGCAGAATAGATCGAGAGAGAGAAACAGGTTAAAAAAAAGTGAGTGAGAGAGAAGAAAAGATGATGAGATTGGGGGAGAGAAGGAAGAGAAAAGAGAAAATAATTGGAGGATCATGGTGCAAAGGCAGAGGTGGGAAGGGAAAGGAAAGGAAAAAAACCTTGGTTGATTGTCCTATGAGGAAGGGATACAAATAAAAATGGCTGAATGAGGATGTAACGATGGACCTCGGAGGAGATGGAGGGAGGGAGCTGGGTTTAATAATGAGACGACTTCTATAAAAGAGGAAAACGGCCGAGGAACCAATGGAGAGGATATGGGCGTGATGGAGATGGGAGAATAGGGGAAATAGCTGGGCTCGGAGGGAGGGAAAGAGAGAGGGAGGAGAGGGTTTGATGGGAGAGGTGAACATAAGAGAAACTGCAAGCGGTTGAGAGGAAATTGAAAAGAGAGAGAGAGAGAGAAAGACGTGGTGAGAATGCCGCGCGTAATTTGCCAAACAGGTGTAATATGAGTCTTATTTAATGCACTAAAATACGCTAAGGAAGGTGGGAGTTGAGGGGACTGGATTAAAGTTACCGACGATTTAAAAATATGCAGCGAAAAATCAATCAAGTTTGTTGTTCATCAATATTTCAAAGTGCTTTCTAAGGATATTACTCGTAATTTACAAGTACAAGTACAAGTTGTAAATGAGGAACCTCGTATATCGGCGTGTTCGGTTTTCGACTATGTTTATATGTAAACGTGCGTAAATGCCGATTTATTTATTTACTTATTCTCATTTATGCATAATAACCCGGAACAGTTATTCCTTTAAAATGTAATGAGACATTTCTTTTGTAGCTGGAAGATATTTTTATCCGACACAGAGTGCAGAATATCTTGGGTGGTATTCTTGCGCATAGTTCGTCAAGAACGTAAGAATTGATAACACATACTTTTTCTTTTCATTTTCTCCAAAGGAAGTAATCAGAGGAGGTCAGATCTATGGATCGAAGTGGTCCTAATGTCTTGGTAATAATATGGTCTCCAAAGAGTAAACTAAACTCCTTTATGTTGTACCACGACATGTGACTCGTGGCTCCGCTCGTGTTCTTTCGCATTCACACTGCCTGTTTCCCTGAATCGCTTCGTCAACTTCCATATTACTGCCTTGGTTTATTTTGGCATACCAAAACGACGCTGAAGTTCAACCTGTCACGATTTAATTGACTCACACCTAGTGTATTCTCAACGATAAACACACGTTCTTCTGCACTGAGCGCCACTGGGAGACTAAATGGGAATTGGATTGGATTAATCAATTACCTAGGTTAATTAGACTTAAATAGTGGAAACTCATGTTACTTCCCTGTTAAAACAGTAGCGATTCCACGTATGTTACGTTTAAAAGAGAGGGGGATAGGAGAAAGGAGAGGAAACGAGGGATGGAGATAACGGAGAAAGAAAAGAGAAGGAAGTGGTGGGAAATCTCCATACTCTTCACGGACTAAAGACAAGAGTCAGGGATGTCATTCAAAATATACCCCAAGATATGCTGTATTTTGTGCAGGAAAACATGCATCCAGCATAATGAGGGGTCGCTTTCAACATTTTATGTGATTTATTCGTAAACATTATTGTATAACATCATGAAATTTTTCACCTATCTCCTGATTTATTTCTTGAGAAATTACTATTTTCATGTATCTCGAATAAAGAAAATAAATGTAATTCTCAAAAGTCGGTAAATATTAAATATTTCCTTCGAGTTATTTTATCGTAATTGATTCATATACGATAGTGTGTTTATTCATTTATTAGCTCCTGAATTTAAATATTTATTATATTCATATTTTTTAGCTTTAATCCTGCCATTTAACCGAGTTAAATCATCGAAACATTAAAAAATGAAAATGTTAACAATACTTGCAGTCACATTTTAATTCATTCCTTTTGTTGTCGCTTCTCAAAATTTACTTCTTTAAAAATTGGAACACAAATTTTAATATAAAATACTACAATCCATATTATTTAGTTATGGATGATGGATTACTCCAAAAGGCGTGCTCGTCTCCTCTTCCACTCGAAAAAAATCTCGCAACAAAGGACCATTTAGGCAACATTTTGACAATATACCCAAAAATCAAAATCGCCAAAAGGAATCAAGTGACTTCCGGCGCTCTATTTTTAGCCAACATTCAGAGCTGCTTTTAAAAAAAGTAAACCGCGCACCGACTCCTTCGTCCGCAGAACGATAAATACAAAAAAAAATTAAACCGGCGGAAAACAATTCGAACCGCCGCGTTTACCCGTCGAGGAACAAATAGACGGAACAAAAGCCCCGAAATAACAAAAAATACCTCTCAGACACGAGAGACAAACGATCCTCCAAATTATCGCGACTGCGATTTTGACTTCATGCCGGATTATATCCCGTCGGCTACACTCCCACGGCGACATTGGGCGCCAAATGATTAATGAATCAATGTTGGCCGGAAAAGCGATTTCGCGGCCGAAACGCTCAGTTTTTTTATATATTTATTCCTTCTCCCCGGCGTCCCTGATCTTCATGTTTCGCACCGGGTCACGCGACCCTTCCCTCTATCTCTCTTTGCCCGTGGTCTAACACGGTTCGAAAGTGGACGAGGACGAACACGAGTGTCCTCTGGTGTATCAGCGAAGAGGATGAGTCGGGGGAGAGGACGGTAGAGAGAGAGAGAGAGTGAGTGGTTGGACAAACGAGAGACGAAGCGAGAGTAGAGAAGGAAAAAGGGTACCAGGAGCGGTAGGACGGCAGGGAGGTGTGCTAGCGAGTGCGTGCGTGTGTGTGTGTGTTTACAGGGGAGACAGGAAGGAGAGGAGTGGGACTGGGAGGAGGGAGTGGGAGAGAGAGAGGAGGTGATGGACGTGTGTGTACCGCCCTTAACCTCCCCCATGTGTACTTCCCCTCGCAGCGTGAAAATGCGCTCGGGAGAGTGTGTTTCGGATCTGTGTGCGGCGGTTGAGACAGGGAAAAGGGTGGAGTGGAGTGGCGGGAGGGGTGTGAGGAGGCGCGACCGAGTGGTCGGTGGAACCCGAACTGGCAGGAGGAGAGGAAGGCGGTGGGTGGCGGAATGGGTGGAAATGGGGGAGAGGAAGGAGAGAGAGGGTGAGAGAGAGAGAGAGAGGACCCGGGCGCATTGGAACGTGATCCCCGCATGAAACGAGCTCATTTTCCGGAAGGCGAGCGAGCGGCCGTTGCTTCGGGCAGAATGGCGGTGGTATTGGGTGAGGAGGGAGGGAGAAGGGTGTGGGGCGAGAGCGGGGGAGGGAAAAGAGGCAAACAAGGGAGGGTGAGACTGAGGGGACCGCGAGAAAGGGAAGGTTTTCGGGATTATCGGAATGAGAGGGAATGTAGAGCGAGGGAATGAGAGCGATCCCGCATCGATCTATTCCTTTATCTCTCTCGCTCCCTTTCCTTTTCCCTTCCTCTCACTCCCTCCTCCATCAACCCTTCTCTCACTCTTTTACTCTTTTATTTTTTTTTTGTGGCAAGGGTTTTCCCGGAGAGTTCATCGAAATCCGCGTGACCGTTCGCGGAATGCGCGAGAATTTTAAACATCCCGACTCTTTTGTTTCGTTCAAACTGCGAACAATGTGAGGTCCGACCCGTAGGTTTCTACTCTAGAAATTGTTTTTCTTTGCTCTTTGTTGCTATGGATACGTTGAGCTTACGATTACGTCAACATTACGGTGGAAGGTGATCTTTGAAATAGTGAGTTTGGAAGTTTATGAATGATTGGGTTTTCGGTAGTTATAAACAAAGTATCGGTAGTTATAAACAAAATATCGGTAGTTATAAACGCATTGTCGGCAGTTATAAACAATATCGGGAGTTATAAACACATTATCGGCAATTATAAACACAATATCGGGAGTTATAAACACATTATCGATAGTTACAAACACAGCTATACCCATTAATTACTGCGGTTCAAGATGGAAGGAAAATTGTGCGTAATTAGCGATGATGACTCCAATGCCAGCGCAAAGGAATTAAATGAGATAGCTGTAAAGTCAAGAAAAAGAAGAACAACTGTTACTGATGAGAAAATGGAAATATTTCGCAACATGAGGAGAGAAGGTGAGCCTCCAACTAAAATTGCAAAACATTTGGGCGTTTCGAAGTCTGTGATTTACAAACTCTTGCAAAAAGTGCACGAGGCAGAAGAAGATTCAAAAGAGGTTGATTTGAAAAGAAAAAGGCCTGGACCCAGAGCACAGTAGGTGACGAATTTATCTGAAAGAATATGTGAAATAATCCAAAGTGACTGCTCCTCGACCCAGAGAGGCATACAGGAAAAATTACAAATCAACTTTATTCAATGGGAAATTCTGATTTTTTACGGCCTTGTACAATAAAATTCTACTGAATCTTTTGACTCGAAATTATTTTCCAATGTTTTCGTAAATTTTTCCTGAAAATTCTTTATTTCTTGGAACTTGTTGCAAAGCATGTTGTTACAAAAATGAGCGTTTTTATTTAGTTTTCTAGCTCCGACAAGGAAGTTGAGATGTCGAATGTTTCTACTGAATGTTAAAATTCTGCCGTATTTGAATATAAATGTTTGGCTGGTCTTCGTTTTTACTTTCGTCATACGTAGTATAGGGAAAGTATTGTGATCACGAAAAAATTCGAGATTTCAAAGGAAATACACGTTTTGAGGTCCCTAGAACACGTTTAGACTATTTTCGGAATGATGTGTGTGTGTGTGGATGGATTGATATATGTGATTGTGGGCGCTCTAACTCTAAAAGTACTTGTCATATTAATACCAAACTTCATATATAACTGATTTGTTTTTGAACAATACCGGTTAACCGGAAGTCGAGGTTTATTCGAAACCCGATTCGGTTTTTGCGATATTTCTCCGTTAAAACGTCATTGTATATAAAATTCTATACAAAGGTTATAGAGAATGTAATTTCCTACAACTTTCATTTGAAACAATTTTCCATGGCAGTTATTGTTTAGGAATTATTTATAAATAATCGGTTTTTTCGGTTCCGTCAAATATCTCCTTAAAAACGTCGTTATTGGTAATCTTCGTGAGGACCATAGTTGTAGAGAATAATATTTCTTCCAAGTTTTGTTTGAAACAAATTTTCGTAGAACCAACTGTAAACATATTCAAAATATAATTTACGGCAATAAGGATGACTGTATTCTTTTACGATACGAAATAATAATTTTGCCTTATACTAATGCTATTCATAATAATTTAAATATCTATACCCAAATAGTATCGAGAAAGTCATGTGTTGGCCACATCCGATTTTTTAACTTGCTAAATATGTGCCGCACACTTGTTCTGGATTAGTTTTATCCGTTAACGACAAAAGTCTTTCGAGTTTTCGCCAGACAAAGTCCAAATTAGGCTTTATGCTCATAAAAAAGTGAAAATCAGTCATTAATAGCGCAAAAATCAATAAAGAATTTTCGTAGACTCTTTACAACCACTTCACGAACACAAAGCTCGAATAAATTCGCCGAAATCATTCCCCTTACCCGTCGGCTTACGATCCCTTTTTTTACTTAACGAAATTAATCGAGCAATAAATTTCTTCCTTGCGCGTCCTCCGTTTCGAAAAAAAAAATACTCCCGCGCTGAGGAGAGTCCCGCCTGCGGGCGAGTATGTGCACGAAATAAAAAAAATATATTTTCTCAAAAACCGTCTCCTTGTTTTCCGTTCCATAACGGGGTAACAGTGGGGTTTTTCCGCCGTCCTAATCCTGGCCGTGGACCACACCATCCATCTCCCGTGAGAACGGCGTTCAGCGAGGCGACTCCTAGGACCCCGAGTCGAGAGTGTACCGCGGGAAGCGGAGGAGGAGGAGAAAGGGGTAGAGGAGGAAAAAGATGCAGGAGGGGGGAGAGAGATAAGGAATAGGAGTAAGAGAAGGAGCTCGAGGGCAAGCCGTCCGTGTACGTGTAGCAGGTGGATGAACGAGATTGGGAGCGAGAGTAGGAAGGGTAGGACCCTTTTTGAGAGCTGCGTTTGAGGGATAGCGGCATCTACAAGCTCTTTTCAGTCCCGTATCGCAAGAGGAGGCATCAAGAGAAAAGAGGGTATAAACGGGGATGGGTGGAGACGGGAGGTGAAAATGGCTTGGGACTCCGTGGATGGAATGGTGGAGGGATAAGGAGGCGAGGGAAGGAAGGGGACGGAGTGAGGGGCACGCAACGAGTGGCGACATTAAATGACCCGGGGTGAAATACAGCCCCTGGGATCCCGCATCCAAACCGCCCACTCCAAGCAACTCTCCCCAGAGGGACGGTGGGGATGGGGAAAGGGGGTGCGGCGAGCGAACGAGAGACGGACAAGGGGTGAAAGAAGGATATGAAGGGACTGGTGCCCCCTGACCTCCCCCCTCCACCATCTCCGAGCTTACGTCCTATATTTCCTGATCTTTTACCACCCTTCTTCTCCGTTATCTTTGGATCCCATTCGACCGATGCGTAATAGCAATACGATAGCAACGTGAATGCGTGAATTTCAGCGCGTAGGGTTTGGAGTACAAACACATAACGCACGTTTATGCAGATACTTACGCTGCCATTTTGAATACATCGTTTCACCCTTCTATATCAGTCTGGTTTGTCCTCTCGAAATATTCTCCACTTTATTCGATACGTATTTACGTGAAACGTGAATTTTAATGCGTTGAATTTCAAGCGCAAACGCATGCGCATATTGATACTGATACTAACGCTGCCACTTTCAACCATCGCTTCACCCTTCTGTTTCACTCTGGTTTGCCTCCCTTTGAGATATATTCCACTCTTTTTTTTAGTGGCACAATGCGTATTTCCCCGTATGCCCCATTGATTATATTTGTATTATTCCATTTATTTAGCTTGATGTAATTGCTTGCTTCCTTTATGTAAAAAAACATAGTGCTCCCTATCGTATTTATCATTCTACGTCTCAAGCACTTATTTTTCTCTCCTTTCCGACTCCTTATCTTATTACCCCCGTGATCCCGTGAAACTGAATTCGTTCCCCCCCCTCTCTCTCTCTCTCTCCCCTTCCCCTTTCCTCTCTCTACCCCCTCCTCTTTCCTCTCTCTACCCCCTCCCTCTCCCTCTATCTCTCTCTCTCTCTCACCATTTCCTCCGCCAATCTATTTGCTCTCAATATCTCTCTCAACCACCTTATCTAAAGAATTCTCGCCATATTCCAGCTCTCTCATTAGCATACGCTCGCTTCAAAAAACCCTCTTTTCTGAAGTATCCGTCCCCGTATTCCTTTTTCCACGCTCTTTATACATCTCTTCATTTCCCTTCCCTCCTTATCTTCCTATCGTTATTATGATTCCCCCAACCCCTCGTCCCTCCCTTCCCCTTCTTTCTCTCCCACCTCCCTCCCACCGTCTTCCTCGATTTCTCTCTTTCTTGCCTTCCATTCCTTTCTCCTTTATTCTTCCTCGCTTTGCATACAGTTTTCCCTCTCTCCCTTCATTAATATTCTTCTCGCGCCCTTTCTCTTCCTTTCCTTTTCTGCGCGCTTTCTCCTTTTTAAAGACCTTTTAGATTTTGGTGGCTATTCATTCCCTTTACTCGCTCTTCTTTCTCTCCGTACCTTTTCTCACGCTCCTCATTCATTCTCTCTCATTCACTCTCTCGTTCACTTTTCTGTTTGGGATTTTAAAAAAAATTGCTCCCTCTCTACCTTCCAAAGGAAAGAACCTCTCTCTTTCTTTCCATCTCGATTTCCGTTTCTCTCTCTCTCTCTTTTTCGCCCACTCTCCATATCCTCTCTGCTTTTCTATTTTTGCGAAACGTCTTTAAGAAAAAAGTCTGCGAGGCCATTACCGGCCTTTCCCACGGAAACCTCCTTTTCCTCCGTTTTCAGGGCGTTTTCCTTCTCTCTCTCTCTCCTCTCATGTCCGAAAATCTTCATTTTTAGGTCCAGAGAACCGTCCCCTTTCACCTTCCTCCTCACCCCATCCCTCAACTCTCGCTTCCTTATTCTACAAGGGTAAGGATTTTATCCTGCTTTTGGCGCCCTTTTTTTTACTTCCATCTCAAAGCGCGCACCTAATTATATTTCTTTCATAATTGCCGGAGACGAGATTAAGCTCTTACCGTCTGCATGTATTTTTTTTTATCACGTCCGCGTAGTAAATTTCGCTGGTTAGGTATTGTAAACGTTTATCGACCTCGCTCTCGATTACCTCTATTGACGTTTTAGATTAATTCTGCGCTGATTCGAGTAATTTCCCTCTAGTTATTTTTGATACGACATTAAGCGTAACACAAATCTGAAAACTATCGGCGTTAACAAAAGTGAGGCGATGTTTTGTTTAAGATGCGAAACGTCATGCATCAAATCAACCCTGGAGTATATTCGTTTGGAGGTAAAATGAAATAAACGTACAAATGAAAGCAAATTTTTCGAAAATATCTAATTTAAATAATTAATGTTTTTATTAGGAATGCAGATTTATCCAAAGTTATGGTTTGATCCGTTATTGGAGTAAAGGTAGAAGTTTAAAATTCCGTGAATTGTGAATGTTTTTAACCTGCGCTAAACTAGTCATAAAAACAATCATGTCAAATATGTATTTCTCTCATAGTTTTATATAAAATAAAAGTAATACATCATTGACATATTATACTTCAGCGAGATAATATTTATGCTGAAATACTTTCCAGATATTATTTACCTTCAATTTTTCTTTGAATGATCTTCATAATTTATGAACGCTTTTCGTTCGACTTTAACGATCCTTCCCCTTCTTAGTACGATACGGTATGACATAAATCAACACGATAACCAACTTTTAAAATTAAAAAAAATCTAATTCAGTCAACCCCTGAAGGGTATTCCGAAGATTTTTATAGCTTCTTAAGAAAGATTCAATAGGGAATTCGATCGAATCTTTCAATTTATGGGGACCATCTTCGCAGTTACTCGCAGATCCTCCACGTCCCGATTCATTTCCCCTCGTGGCCCATTCATAGGCGTCAGGAATAATGGCCCTAATAGACAGATAAAGGGGGAGGAGAGAAAGAGAGAGAGTCTTTTGCGAAATTTCAATCGCAAATGAGAGACTCGGAATCTGCGACGGATCGGCCCGCGATAATCGGCATTCAATTGTTATCATTTCTCCCGTCTCCAGGATGGAGAATCGCATTTAGTGATGCGTATTCTCCGGCGCCATCCCGTTGCTCCCATCTGAGGGAGATCAATCAGGAGCGAAGGGATTTCCTCCCTCTATCCCGCTCCCGCTCTCCCGTATTTTTCCCCATTCACGTTCCCTTCCCACTCTTGGTCGGTCTTTCCCGGTCCACCTCTTGGAAACCACTTTCCTCAAATGGCTCGCCTCCCCTTCTCTTCCCCCAATTCCCCTTCTCAACTCCTCGTCCCAGGTCATCCTCCGCCTCTTCTCTCTCTCTTTCTCTCCTGCATTCACCAGCTCCGCCTTTCCCCGATTTTCCATCTCTTTTATATCCCCATTCCCCATTCTCACTCTCTCATATTCACTCCTCCGTCCCTATTCTCTCTCTCTCCCTTTCTCTCACGATCCAGTCCATCACACCTTCCGTTCACTCTCTCTCTCTCTCTTCGTTCTCTTCCTCTTTTTTCCCCCTTATTCCTTTCCACTCTACCTCTCTGCTCTACCAATCTATCCCACTCAATCTTTCTCACATTTAGGATTTCTTCGCCCGCGTACTTCACCCCCTCTTTATCAGACATCCTTTATCGATCGTCTTTTGTCTTTTGTGGCGCCTTTCGGTTTTTTTCACTCTGCCATAAAAATATACCCGTACCTCCATCACCTCCCCTCTCCTCCTTTCTCCCATCGCGGATAAAAAGGGAGGGGAGGTGACCCTTTTAATAGTGCTCCTCCTCATCCTCCTCCTCTTCTCCTCAAACCGCATTACTCCCTTCCATCCTTCTACCGATCCATTAACTCTCCTGCTATCTCCCTTCTCCTTTCTCCATCTCGTCTCCTCTAACCTCCTCCTTTCCTGGATCATTTTTTGTTCGGCGCAGTAAACGAGGTGGCCTCAGGAACCTGCTTTTCCCTCAGCACTCTTTTTTCCCTTCTTTTCTCCCCCACTCCTACTAGCTCTATCCGTACGCACACACTCTCTAACTCTGCCCTCGCCGCTGAGTCTATCCCCCTCCCCTCCTCCTCTGTCCGAAAAAATAGAGAGGAGGAAGGAAAGGAAGAAGTAGACGGACACTTCTAGGACTGACCTCTCACTCTCCCCCCCCCCCCCGTTCCAACTCTATCTCTCTCTATACCACTCTCTCTCTCTTTCCATCTCTTGACGACCTCCTCTCTTAATTGAACATCCTCTTGATTTCGTCCCTCCCTCTCCATCGCTCTCTTTCCTCTCCCCCTCTTGTCTATTTCGTCTCGTCCTCACTCTGTCTTTGCCTCTCACTTTCTCTCTCCTCCCGCCTTAGGAGAGTGGGTAGGAAAGAAGACTGCGGACAAATCTTATATATTGGATTTTCATGGAAGGAAATTGTAACCACTTGTACGCCGTATAAGTGTTTGACGCATTGGTTTTGATATAATTTCACATAAAAGGGATCAATCCGGAAGAAAAAATAGGGGTGGAAATATCTAGTTATATTTCATCAGAAGTATACCGATTTTGGTCTTGTGAATCGGTGTTGAGTCATTCCTTCGAGCCTCAATATTCCGTTATTACGGTAGGTTATTTGTTTTAATGTTAAGTACACGAGATGGCCTGATTATTTAATTTTTAATGATCTAGTTCACCGTCAATCTGGAGTCCGTATGGGTTACTCAGAAAAACTGTGTGCGAAGTAAATTATAGGCTCACGCTCATGTTCAATTTTTCTAAACTTTCGTCTAAGGTTTTAGTCTATTAGTCGTCGCGCCACTAGAATAAGATGACGATGAAAATGCTGTTGGAAAGGATATTCGTAGTGATTAAAATTTTGGAGGACAGAGATGTTTTCCATAGAAATGGTTATGTGTTGAAATAAAACGAAATATACAAATACATTTTCATAAGAGTAGCTTCTTCCTTTTTACTTTCTCATATACGAAGCAAATTGAGAAAGTATTGTAATCGCGAAAAAATTCGACCTCGAGATTTTGTCGGAAATATACGTTTTAAGTGTAGCTGAATCCGAAAAAGTGGTTTTCGCAATGCTGTCTGTCTGTCTATTACTGGATCTAGAGCCTAAACGGTAGAGTAAAAATGAATGAAATCTCGTACTTAGGTATTTTATCGTGCAGAGAAGAGGCTGTGAAGAAATGGTTGACATTGATCAATAATTAAGGGAAGTTTATTCTACGCATTTTTAACAACAATTTGATTTTCTCAAAAACGGTTATAACGATTTTGATCAAATTTCGTACCATTACTTGTGTTTACGTCTGCAGTAATAGTACATAATCCATATTTATCAAAAAATTAATATAAGGTTAGTTTTTTCTAGGCAACTTTAACAATAATTTGATTTTCTCAAAAACGGATCGAACGATTTTGATAAAATTTCGTACCGTTACTTGAATAAACGTCTGCAATAATAGTACATATTCCATATTTATCAAAAAATTAATATAAGGCTAGTTTTTTCTAGGCAACTTTAACAATAATTTGATTTTCTCAAAAACGGATCGAACGATTTTGATAAAATTTCGTACAGTTACTTGAATAAACGTCTGCAATAATACTACATATTTCATTTTTCTCAATGAATGTATATAAGGCTAGTTTATTCTTGGGCAACTTTAACAACAATTGGATTTTCTAAAAAAATGCTCATACGATTTTCATCAAATTTCGTATAGTTATTTAAATTGATTTTTATAATAAATCTACATAGTTCATATTTTTCTAAAGATAATTAAACGACGCATTCGTATATGAGAAAGTTAGTACAATGTTTGTTGTACCAATTTTTTAGAGTAGTATCGAGCTCTCCTTACTGCAGAAAACAGATTTACGAAATAAGCTTTTCCAATAGCTCAAAATATCTTGCGAAAACTTGGAGCGGATTGTGACTATTGGAGAGACATATTTGGTCAGTTTCCTCTTCCTGGTTTGTGGCCTCTAGCTATACCCAGAACGGGGAGCAGATTAGATTCCAATCTTTAGTGATGAAACCTATAATTTTGCAATACGGTGGACATATTTGAAAGGCAGAAACAGTTCATGACAGATTTACGGCCATATCCCGAATATTTCAATTATGTAAATACGAAGACATTCTTAGTGGTGTTCGCGTACACAGCTGCATTTAGACTGAATCAAAAAAGGAAAACATTATATTAAAAGTAAAATAAGAAGTGTGGTATGTTTCCATTAAAAAATTCTCTCCACATGACAGATTTGACTCGCTAAATGTGTGTTAAATAATAAATGTGATAAATGAGAACGAAATTAAAATTTATTTCTTTGAAAAGTCTTATTTTTTAATAATCTGATTTAAACAGGAGTGGTCTGTAATATGTACTCCGCGTCATTATTGACGTCATAAAATATACACGTCACTGGGTAAAGGTCAAGTTAAAATTCGGTATTTCTAGTAATTTATTCCCAAGTCACGTAAATTAACGAATACGTTTACAAAACTAAAATAAAAAAATAGTAGAACAGCTTTCATATCACATTTTTCACCCCGGATATTGATTATAATTTATGTTCGGATTTAATTCCGTCCTTGAAAATGATCGCGTTAGTTCATTCGAGACTCGTCCTCAATTGACATTCGCGTTCACACTACCCGACGGTAACTGCGCTGAATTCGTTATTCTTAACCACGCGTTTCGGGACGAGGAAAGAAAGACACGTGTTAAAAAAAAAACAGGTCGACTCCAGTTTCCCATTCGATTTCGTCGCGTCAGGGCTCGACGATTTTGACTCGATTCCAGCGACCCTCATTAATGTTCAGCCTGGCACATTATGCCATCGCGTAATTGGAAATCATGCCCAGCAGCAGTCAAAACTCCGCGGCGATATATTATGCCGTCCTTCGCTCGACGCTAATGTTCCGTTCATTTCCGGGCGCCGCACCCGCGTATCCCAACGCACGCGGAACGCGATGACATACGATCGTGAGGGAGTTATCGCGTTAACGCGTCCATTAATAAACCGCCGAGTTGCATTCGCTCATCGGTCCGTTCGATAGAGTTGGCCGACGCGCTCGTTCCGCCGACATTTTTTTCCGTTCGAATTTCTCCATCGGATTATTCAGGGGTATAGGACGTCGATATTTCGGCGGATCCAAATTACGGAGATGTTTATGGAGATTAAGCAATTGAGATCTTTCGACGCGTTTGAATTTTTCGGTTAAGGGAGAGTTTCATCTCACGGACCGTCGATTTTTCTTCAAGTATGCTAGAATAGCGCAGGAAGAACTATGTAAGATTTTTGTTAATTTTGTAATACGAGCTCCTGAGAGATCATAATGAAATGTTATTCGGGGAAATACTGTTCTATCTCCTATTCCCATCCGCACTTTGTCCTCGGTTTTTATTAAGTAAATGATTTGACCAATTAAGCTACAAGGGATGTTCAAATTTGACCAGGACTTCATTTTTTATTAAAATCTTATATTTAATACAGTGAGCTGATGAGGTGTGTACATTATCATTATAATGTTGGCCATGCAAAAAAATTATGTTTTGTTGCCATAGCAATCCATGTCAGAGCTAACAATGATGGCATCAGTGGAACAACGCATTATTGTTATATTTCTCTGTAAGAAAGGTGTAAATGGGACTGAAATTTATCGGTGACTTTGAGTACAGTATGAGGAATCCTGTCTGTCTCGGTTTTCTATGTTTGGGTGGTACAAATAATTCAAAGGGGGTCGCAAATGCGTGGAGAACAAGAACAAAGCAGGACTAGTAACTGCAGTCAATGTTGTGACAATTACGCAGGTGGATGAGCTCGTTCAGAGGGATATGCGAATGTCAGTGCGTGAATTAGCGTTGAAAGTTAACATTAGTATTGGTAGTGCTGAGACTATACTTCATTACAGCCATAGATACGGTGAAGTCAGCGATCGATGGGTGCCCAAACAGTTGTAACCAGAACAAAAGGCGATGCGGGTTCAAATTTCAGGGGAAGGGAAGGGGCTGATTTTTTTAATCGTATCATAACCATACCTCGTAAAATCACAATTCCGAAATGTAACGAGATGTATGATAATATTCTATGAATCAAAGTTATTCATGTTATAGAAACACCGTATGAGAAAATCAAGGGATCCATATGATTAAATAAGTAAGCAATTTTAAATTAGCTTTACATTTGTTAATTTTGTTAAAGACCAATCTCATTCTGTAAATAAACATGCGCTCATTTAATTTAAATTTATTGAATCGAAAAAATTTCTGTAATGAATGATAAATCAGAATAAATATTAACATACGCATAAGATACTCATAAAATAATTAATGTTACAAATTAAAATTTCGCGTTGATTAAAACGTATTTCGTTTTTTAAGCAAAATGAACCATTACAATGAGGGATAAGGTCGACATTCAATCACACACCACATCGACGGATTATTTTTAACTTTGCTTAACTCATATTTCATAGCCATCCGCGGATCTATCATTTTATTCCTTAAATTACACGTTGGCTATCATTGAATTGCAAATGACAAGTAAATTAACACAGTGCAGTCGTACAAAAAACTATTTTTTATCGATGGAAGACAACTGTTCCAATATGAAGTGGAGAGAGACAAATCCTCCTGCACCGAAAAAATTCAAAACGATGGCATCAGCAAACAAGGTGATGGCCACTGTTTTGGGATGCTCAAGACATCATTCATGTGGATTTTCTAGGACAAGGCCATACAATTAATGCTTCCTATTACTCAGAGCTCCTAAAAAACAGTCTGAAACTAGCTCTAAGGAAGAAACAACCAGGTCTTCTATCAAAAGGAGTTTGTTTTCTCCACGACAGCACCCAACCACATAAGTTTAACTTGGCTGCAAATATACTGGCTGAATTGGGGTGGGACGTTCTTCCCCATACTTCTTATAGTCCTGATTTGTCACCATGTGACTTTCATCTGTTTACGCCGCTGAAAGAGCACTTAGTAGGCAATAAATTCAATTCGAATGGCGAGGTGAAAAATGCAGTCCTCAACTGGTGTCGATATCAACCGAAAGATTCCTTTGAAACTGGAATACAAAAACTACTAGCACGCTGGATCAAGTGTATTCTGAAGGAGAGAGTATATAAAAAAGTGACTGTAATATTATTGTGATGGGTTACTTTTAGGATTTAATAATAAATGAAGTCCAGGTCAAATTTGAACACCCCTCGTATTAAGTATTATTTTCCAATTTCGAATGAGTGTATATTTGGTGAGGAAAGCGCTGAGTATACTTTATCCAACTAACCACCGGTTGGGCAAGTGAAAGATAAAGGTTCGATTCCCAATCATGATATTTTTCTCCCTCTCTCTCTTTGAGTTATGTTCAGCAATATTCTCAAGCCTAGGAAACTTCATTATTTTACATTTCATCTAGTAAATTTATTCCTGCCCTCCAACCCCTCCTAGAATTTGTATTTTCACTTTGCTGTTCATTCTTCAACACAATTGACTGTTAACTAAAGTATTCTGTTAGCAAATTTGTTCCTCTGGCACCTTCTACAATTACATTGACTCTATGATTTATCTATTATTAATTTTTATTTATTCAATTATACACTTGTTTTGAAATGTTTTCTTTCAAATTAATTGACTGTTATTTCTTTCTTTAATTGGATTTCTGAACGTAAAAGCTTTTGGCCATTGATTTTTTAATTCCTTAACTGAGATAGTATGCCTAAATCCAGTAAGTTTGATTTTTGATTAATCCGATAATCGCAGAACTAATTGTATTGTTACCGAGATTAAAGACATAGTTAAGCGAATCAATTTTACATAAAAGATTAAAGTTATCTAAATGATATAATATGCATCTCCAATAGCCATGAAAAGGTTTTCCCAACCTTTTCAATGGCCAGAATAGGGTTTTCCAACCTTTTTATGTCTATCGGAGATACATAGATTATCAATTTGCTTCGAGCCATAATGCGAGCTCGATAATTCTCATTTAAATTTGAGGGAACTAATAGCATAAGCAAACAAATCATATCCATTGAGCACAATTCTGCTGTTCCGCTTACGTAGCTGTGAGATATTCTGTATCAATTTCCTAGTAATGTAACGGGAGGTTCTACTATTCCTCGTAAAATCACAATTCCGAAATGTAACGAGATGTATGATAATATTCTATGAATCAAAGTTATTCATGTTATAGAAACACCGTATGAGAAAATCAAGGGATCCATATGATTAAATAAGTAAGCAATTTTAAATTAGCTTTACATTTGTTAATTTTGTTAAAGACCAATCTCATTCTGTAAATAAACATGCGCTCATTTAATTTAAATTTATTGAATCGAAAAAATTTCTGTAATGAATGATAAATCAGAATAAATATTAACATACGCATAAGATACTCATAAAATAATTAATGTTACAAATTAAAATTTCGCGTTGATTAAAACGTATTTCGTTTTTTAAGCAAAATGAACCATTACAATGAGGGATAAGGTCGACATTCAATCACACACCACATCGACGGATTATTTTTAACTTTGCTTAACTCATATTTCATAGCCATCCGCGGATCTATCATTTTATTCCTTAAATTACACGTTGGCTATCATTGAATTGCAAATGAAAAGTAAATTTACACAGTGCAGTCGTACAAAAACTATTTTTTATCGATGGAAATTTTAAACATAATTTAAAAAAATTTCGATCTAACTTCAATTCTTCGGAAAATATATTTATTGACAAATCAAACTTTTTCGTTGTTTGTTTCTCATAAAAATGTTTTCTCTATTTATATTTCCCTTTTCATTTACTTTTTTTATAAATTGATGGAAAGGATGATCCGAAGATCCTTATGCGGAAGGCATAAGTTGAAATGGCGGAAAACGTGGAAACAGGTGAAAAAATCTGTCATGACCGGGAATCGAACCCGGGTTCGATTCCCGGTCATGACAGATTATTTCACCTGTTTTCACATTTCCTACTTTTTTATGATTAAACTTTAGGACTTTTTGAGTGGCTCGAAGCTTTGAAAATAGCGACTTTGTATTTGTTGATTTTATAATTTACAGAAAGCTTGCGTCTACTTTACTCCTGTAAAGCTTTTTGTTCCAAATATTTTTAAAATACAGTATTTGAGGCTACGCGAAAAATCATAGAAGATTAATGTTATTGCCATGAAATTTGATGCACAGGAAGAGAAGAAATTTTTCTGCGCTTGTTAACCAAATCCCAGCAGATTTTCCTGTATTGCTATTAATGCGTTTCGATGTTCCCACGATCAATTAACCAATTGGCGAAAAAGCCGAATGCTATATGGATGTACAGCGCAGTTATTCAGATAAAAAAATCCATCATAAAAGAATTTTTATTATCCTCCACCAAAGGCATAAAAGTGATCAATTAACAAATTCACCTACAAATCTCATCGAGCTCGGCGCATCTTAAACAATTCGACTTTATTTTATTTTCCGCCTGCAGTAACCCGAACCAAACCAACGAACAGTCGCCGTGACACTATTGATTCGCTCTCCTATATGTGCCATTTCACGGGTCCAAGCACTCTCTAACCCAGACACTCCATCTCCTCCCCCAATCCACCGAGACCCGTTTTATTTCGGAGTCTACAAAATTAGACACTCCAACCAGAGGTACTAATACACCGCGTTCGCGTTCGTGCTGGGATCGCCGCAGTAATCGAACTAAAAATATCTTAGCCGGAGACATAAATGGAACGGTTGAAAAATAAAAGGGGAGAGATAGAGAGAGGGCGTGAGGGAAGGAGTGAGTTCAGTTCCTAAGACCTCGTTTGCCGCAAAAGGAAAACCCAGAACGAAGAACAAATCACGTTTGGGCGTTGAACTCTCGCTCGGTTCAATTACTCAATTTCAACGTTAATTCTCCCTTCTCGGAAAGCGCATCGAATTCGAGTCTACGGAAGGAAACGCGAAAAAGATTGGAGGAGGAGGCGAGAAAGACGTCGGCCGTAAATTGCTCACGAGTGTGTTGCACTTCTTCTATCGTCCTAAGTCCCTAAGTACGCTCATTCCTGTAGAATCCTTTTACGTGCGAAAGCTATGGTGACCAGCGGTTAATCTATCTTCTCACTCTTTCTTCCTCTGTATCCTTCGCTATCACCCTCTCCGTCGTTTTTGTCACACTTTAATTCATTAACTCGGCCATAATGTAATGTACTTAAGTGTTTACCATCCTATGTATTTATTTCTTAAAATTGTGTCAAATTCCGCCTTTTGAATAAGATATATCCCGGTTGACATTACCGCATTCAATACTGAGATGTGTGATTTCATGTTAAGTATGTACCGCCCTATGTATCCTGTTCTAGGCATTTCTTCTCGAAACAGTAAATTTATATCTATCCATCCTTCTCCATCTCCTCTCTCCCTCTCTCTTTCTCCCTCTCCCTCCTTCACTCTTCCTCGCAATCTCTCTCCCGCTCTCTCCCTCTCCCTCCATATCTTTACCTCTCTTCCTCTATCTTTCATTATTTTCTCCGTTTTTCTTCGCGAGAAGAGCACTCTCTCCTTTTTTCTTCCATCTTTTATCTCGCCACTCAGTGCGTCTTTTCCAACTCTTGTCATTCTCTTAGAGACGACGGCGTCCGAAGCAATTTCAATTGACAGCGCAGGAGTAGACTCTTCCATTAAGGCCATGTTAAAAGCTATAAAATGGCTTTTTAATGGTACGAATGATCTTTTTTGACCTAGTCTCTTCCTGCTTCCTTTATCGTAAAAATCGGCGAATTCTATTGTCCAGTTCTTTTTTTTTAACGTCTTTCTTCTTTTGGCGAGCTTGTACGTGTCTGACGGCATATGCAACGATCCCTTTTGTTTGCGATACGATAATCCCTTGCGTCACTTGAGGGATTAAGTTTTTGAAATAGAACGTGTTGAGCAAAACCGCATTGAGAAAATTTAATACCTCGTGGAAGAAATCACTTCTTCGTATTGGCTATATGACCTTTCTCACACCAAACATTCATGCGTAAAATGCGGTGCGCGCGCAATTCAGGACTTGAGTACCTATAGTTAAATTTTGTACGTGTAGGGTAAATAAATGTTATATTTATTCAACCGCCTATAATAAAATTCGCGTTGAGGAAACTCGTGTTGGGCAAGGGTTTATTGTCCACATAAAGTCCGGTTGGCACGGTATTTAATTTTTTCCGAAGAATTGCGTCTATCGCCTTCAAATCACGCTTTTGAAGTTTTGTTCGAGATCAGTGTATCAAGAAGAAGTACGAAGCACTAAAAATCTCCGTAAAAGTTCTTCTCTCAAATTTTACTGCACGATAGCTAAATTATACAGTAGAATTTCGGCAGTTCTCCTTCTTTTCGTGGAAAACCTACCTCTGTCCAATCGCGGGAATCCTAAATTAATTCCCAGCGCTCTTTGGCCACCTATTACGAATCTCCTTATAAGACTAATACGAGTCCATTTGGACCGCCTCGGGAACGTCTTCTCAGACTGCGACACAAGTTTCTCTCCCGAGGCATTCAAGAACTCGGTCTCAACCTCTTTCTCTTTGCGTCCCTCCCTCCCTCCCTCCCCCCTTTTCCCTCTATCTCTCTATCCACCTCATATCCAAACTCCCTCTTCTCATGTCTAACTCCCGCTCTCTCCTCCAATCCCGGGCACCGCACGCACTTTTCTTCGATTTCCTTCCGATGGCTTTTACACATTAACGGGTGGATTTCTCGAAAGGGAGATAGAGAGGAAGGGAGAAAAGAGCAGATGGCACAGCTTGCGTCAGGCTCCGAGAGAGAGAGAGGGAGAGGGACAGAATATAGCATAGAGCGAGACGTGAGAGAGAGAGAGAGGGAGAGAGAGAGAGAGATGGAGAAAGGAGACCTCCAAACTCCCTTAATACTGTTTCCACCTTTAAGAGAAAGTTCAGAAACCGCTCCCTGTTCCTTTACCCTCCACCATTCCCTAAATCTTGAGAATTCGAAGTTCTTCTACTCCCCCCTGATATCTGAATCATTTTATTTTTCGTTCTGACAGCACCTTCCGAAAGAGGAAAAATTGAATTAAGCTAATGGCGTAAAGTGAGGAAGCGGTTGGGCTGGCGTGGGTGTTTTCGTCCGAGGGAAAATACCATTCGATGGATGGTATAATTCCAATTCCGTGATGTTTTATCATGATGAAATTATGCATATTCTCTGTAATTTTAAGGGAACTTTGCATTGTCATGGTATTTGTTTAAAGTCTATAATCGATGTTTTGTTTTTTCGTAAATATTGTAGGTTCTTGAAGATTTTTACCAATAAAATTCTTAAAAATAAAAATAAACTAGAAATCCATAGACTTCAATAAAATTTTGTGTATCAGTATCATCAACAATATATAATTCTTTTGGTAAGTGTGTATGTGCGGACGGTGTAACGCTTGGTTGCCATATGATGTTAGATGGGAGAAAAGGAAAACCGCTCATAACTAAAAAGCTTTTCAACTTTTTCGATCAAACTTTCAGGAATCACTTGACTATTCAACTTTTCAATTTTAAACTGCTCGCCGTGTACGTAGTAGTCCTGGGTTTGCCTCCAGGAGGATATCTTTTCTCCATTTGAATAACATGGGCAGAGCTGAAACGAAGCGAAAAAGCCTTTGTTCTTGAACATTTTAAAATATCTTAAAAATGAGATATCGACGCGGTGTTTTCACAGTTAGGCCGAGAAAACTATGGAAATGAATTTCATCGTGGAAATTCAAATCTCACTGAAAAAAATCCGAAAATGAGGTTTAATGACTATTTTTTTCGTAATTTTTTACTCATTTATTCAATTCATCGCCATGGCAACTGCAATTGTTAAAGTCTGTTGTTGGCTCGATTCTAATGCGTAAGAAATGTACATAAATAGTGAAAAATCGCGCTAAAACATCTTTTTATATGTCCATGACTATTATTACATTCTGGAACATTCGATTATGTGGATTTTATGTTAATTTTTACGTTTTAGAGCACATAAAAGTTGGCGTTTCAATTAAAACGATTTTAAAATAACATTTTAATCATTTACTTCAGTCGTTTCATTAGAGTGCAAATGGAATATTTTATTAATGAAGTCTGAATATCAGGAAAATAAAGCATTCACATAAATGAAAGAAACTTTTAAGTGAGAGACAGGTACATTTTTGTAAGAATGAAATGAGTCCTTTTATGTTTCAGTTGAAATTTTAAAAAAAATCAAGAAATATTACACATCGAGATAATTAACGATTTACTATTTTCTTAACTCGCATATTGCCCAGTTAACGCAAAAATAACAAAACAATCGCTCATATTAAAAAAATCCTCGGTATGATTTTTTCAAACAAGAATCCAGAACTTCTTCGCCATTATCTCAGGACTTTCGCAGGATTGAATCGGAGTCCGAGAGACGACGAGAGTCAACGTTTCCGGAATTCAACTCGCGCGTCTTTATTCCTAACCTCACTTATCCCTATCCTACGTATATCTCGTTAACGGTTGGTTGCCATACGGGCCCACATCATCTCTTCAACTCCACTCATCTTCTCAACGCGGACTTGGAAGCCTTGGCAACGTAGGTCCTTTCTTCTATATAGGGTCTCACGATGCGGATTTATCTCCAACTCTCACTCCCACCCTTCCATCCCATCCCACCCCTTCCTGTCTTCGCCCCTTCCAATCTCTCCTACCCAGTAACCGAACCCAACCCGACCCATCAGAACCGCAAATATGCGCACCTGGTGTTGAAGAAAACACCATAACCTCCCTGGCGATGGAGAATTGGAGAAAGCTCTTTCTCTCCTCCTCTTCGCTTCTCCCTCTTTCTCTTCGTCCATTTCCTCTTAAAAGGTTTCGGCCAAGTTGCCTCGAAGATTTCTCCTTTCCTCCTAGGTAATCCCAGCGCTCATTTTCCACGATCTCCGACTAATCCCCTTGCCGCCTTTCTCTCACCACTTTGCCCAACTACTCCCCGCCTCTCACTGAAAAGACTCATCTCTCTATCCCCCTTTCTTCCTTTCCCATCCACCGCTTACTCTCCTCTCATAGGCCGCGCACAGCCACCCAAACCAACTCACCCACCCGCACACACACATCCTGGAGATGACCACACAACTCGTGGTGTGCTTCTCCGCAAGCACGACCGCCAATGGGACCCGCTCTCTTTCTCTCTCTCTTCATCCTTCCCTCTCTCTCTCCATCCTTCCCTCTCTTCTCTCTCTGTCTCTATGCATATTCTCTTATTCTACTCTTCGTATTACTCATCTTCAAGCGCAAATAATAATTCTCTTTTAATGCACACGAAATCTCCATTCTCGTCAAGTTCGTGGTGGATATGCTTTTTAACATTAAACCAATGAACATAGTCGTTGTTTCCAAAGCGCGTTAGCCATTTAGCTCGGTAATGTATGTTAATTTAAGGAATTAATTAGTTAGTTAATGTTCTCTCTGGAATGTATGCTTCTAAGATGAAACAGTAAAGTTGCATGTATAATTCTGGTAAAGCTACGCTTACATAAATTTCATTGAAGCACTTGTCACCTTGTGGGACGTATTCAGATCTCTTAAGAAGTTATAAATCATCATTGCATTGAGAAATTTAAGGAGGCTCTTTCATATATTAAGACTAATGTCCTTCCGCAGATAATTAAACACATTGTGTTAAATGTGGCTCCAAGGTATAATTAAAAAATAGATTTAAATATTTAATTTAAACAGTGGCCTTAACTTATGTCAACTTTAATAATGGTAAAGCTGTCAACGGATTTATTATTCTATTTTATGTAAATTTATTTTAATATAATTTTTTATCTAAGTGTAGTGGAATGAGCACAGAAAATAAAAACCAAGATTCCCTCGGATGATTAAACGGATTCTTACAAGAGAAAAAGGGAAAACTCCGTGTCAAAACAGTGTCTCCACGAGGTTTATTAGCATTTAAGTTCTCCGCAAATTTCCACATTTCAGTTGCAGCGCTTGATTATTTCATCCCAAGCGATATTAGCGTGATAAATTCGTTAAAATTCCACGCTCCGTCCCTTGTAAAATTCCGTAAAAAAAAGACTCCTCTTTAACTAGGATGGCGGAGGAATTCGAAAAAAATACATAAAGTCAAAAATAAAACTTGATAAAATGGGAGGATTTCCGCGCATGGCGACGTACGTGACTAAATTCTTCATGAGATACGTTTTCTCTCCCGCGCTCCCACCTATTCCGCCATCTTCAAACCCTTGGTAATGGACTCCTTGGTCGCAATCTTCCCTTTCGCTCCCCCGGCTACGCGAATTAGATGGAAACCTTCTCGTCTCCATCTCTCTCCTCTCTTCTCCTCCTACCTCTTTCCCTCTCTCTTTCTTTCTCGAATCTCCTCCACATCCTCCCCAACCTTTTCTCTCTTGTCCTTTCCTTCAACTCTCGCTCCTTCTCTTCTTTGTCCAAGAAAGATAAAAAGGAAAAGAGGAAACGAGAGCCCGATCAATCAAACCGTCCACTCACGAATCCCTTTCCTTCAAAAACCCTTCTCCTTCGTCCTCCTACACTACCACGTCCCTCATTCCACCCATTTCCTTACGCTACCACCCCCCTTTAACCTCCTGCTACCCCTTCCTCTATACACTCTCCCTCACCTACCCATACTTATAAACATCATCCTTCTCCTCATTCCTAGTCTGTATACGTTGCTCCTCCTAAACTCTTCCTCTTCAACTTTCTGTCTTCTTCCATATCTCCCTTTATCCCTCCGTTTCTGCTACATTTCATCCTCTTTTTCTCTTTCCTCCTCTCTCGCTCTTTCTTTCTCTTTCTCTTTACTTCCCTACCCTCTCTCTCCCTTCCTTTGTTTACCCCCTCTTTCTCCCTCTCTACTCTATATGCCTCTGCCTCCATCTCTTTCCTTTTCCTCTATCCCTCTCCCTCCCTCCCTCCCTCCCTCCCTCCCTCCCTCCCTCCCTCCCTCCCTCCCTCCCTCCCTCCCTCCCTCCCTCCCTCCCTCCCTCCCTCCCTCCCTCCCTCCCTCCCTCCCTCCCTCCCTCCCTCCCTCCCTCCCTCCCTCCCTCCCTAAGTGTAGTGGAATGAGCACAGAAAATAAAAACCAAGATTCCCTCGGATGATTAAACGGATTCTTACAAGAGAAAAAGGGAAAACTCCGTGTCAAAACAGTGTCTCCACGAGGTTTATTAGCATTTAAGTTCTCCGCAAATTTCCACATTTCAGTTGCAGCGCTTGATTATTTCATCCCAAGCGATATTAGCGTGATAAATTCGTTAAAATTCCACGCTCCGTCCCTTGTAAAATTCCGTAAAAAAAAGACTCCTCTTTAACTAGGATGGCGGAGGAATTCGAAAAAAATACATAAAGTCAAAAATAAAACTTGATAAAATGGGAGGATTTCCGCGCATGGCGACGTACGTGACTAAATTCTTCATGAGATACGTTTTCTCTCCCGCGCTCCCACCTATTCCGCCATCTTCAAACCCTTGGTAATGGACTCCTTGGTCGCAATCTTCCCTTTCGCTCCCCCGGCTACGCGAATTAGATGGAAACCTTCTCGTCTCCATCTCTCTCCTCTCTTCTCCTCCTACCTCTTTCCCTCTCTCTTTCTTTCTCGAATCTCCTCCACATCCTCCCCAACCTTTTCTCTCTTGTCCTTTCCTTCAACTCTCGCTCCTTCTCTTCTTTGTCCAAGAAAGATAAAAAGGAAAAGAGGAAACGAGAGCCCGATCAATCAAACCGTCCACTCACGAATCCCTTTCCTTCAAAAACCCTTCTCCTTCGTCCTCCTACACTACCACGTCCCTCATTCCACCCATTTCCTTACGCTACCACCCCCCTTTAACCTCCTGCTACCCCTTCCTCTATACACTCTCCCTCACCTACCCATACTTATAAACATCATCCTTCTCCTCATTCCTAGTCTGTATACGTTGCTCCTCCTAAACTCTTCCTCTTCAACTTTCTGTCTTCTTCCATATCTCCCTTTATCCCTCCGTTTCTGCTACATTTCATCCTCTTTTTCTCTTTCCTCCTCTCTCGCTCTTTCTTTCTCTTTCTCTTTACTTCCCTACCCTCTCTCTCCCTTCCTTTGTTTACCCCCTCTTTCTCCCTCTCTACTCTATATGCCTCTGCCTCCATCTCTTTCCTTTTCCTCTATCCCTCTCCCTCCCTCCCTCCCTCCCTCCCTCCCTCCCTCCCTCCCTCCCTCCCTCCCTCCCTCCCTCCCTCCCTCCCTCCCTCCCTCCCTCCCTCCCTCCCTCCCTCCCTCCCTCCCTCCCTTTTCTACTTCCCTCTCGCCTCTCTTCCCCTCCATCCCTCTTTCTATCTTATCTCCCTCCCTCTCTTTCATCTTCTCTTCCTTCCTCCCTTTATTTCTCTCTACCCACCTCCCCCACAACCTCTTTCCTCTCTCCCCCTGCCTTCCTCTCCCTTCCTTTCTCGCTCGTGCCACTTCTCGACTGCACCATCCATTCCCAGCCAGCCTCAACTGTTCATCTATCATTCCCTCTCCCCTTCACTCGCTTTCTGCTATTTTTTAATTTTTGTAGCCACGCCCGCCATTCCGTTATTACTTCTCCGGTCTGTCCTTTCTTTCACTTTCTCCTTTGCTTTCTCTTTCTAGCCCTATCTCCAAAGTTTACTGAAATGTTATTTGCTTAATTTCTCTTTTTTATTTTTTCGGAATATTTCTCTGGAAGCTAATTTTTCAGGGTTTATTAACATTCAGGATCATACATAAGAGAGTCGCCATCTGTACGTGTATTCTTTTTAAAGTGACTTTTATTGCGGAAAGTAAAAGTTGTTTTTAAAAACAACTTTCAACTTTATTTTTACTATACATGCCACATAACTTCTTCCAGTACTACAATTATTTCAAATTTTTTAAAATAATATAATATGTTTATTTCCAATATGATGACAAAACAATAAAGGATTAATCTTACAATTCATGAATATCAATGTTTACATAATAATAATAATTAATTATTTTTAATTACAAATGTAATTTTAAGTATTAATGACAGTAATGTTACAAAAAGTACAAGTACATATACATACAAGTAAATAAACACATAAAGAAAAGAAAAGAAAGTGAAATTTTGGTTCTATACAAAAAGGGCTTGTCAGCAAGTGCCAGTTAAATTAAATACATGTTTTCTTTTAAGTATAATATGTATATAAATACATGAAATATGATAAATACATCTTTAATGATTGAGTTTCAGATCTAACAATGTTAGTTCAATAACCACAATTTAATTTTTCTTTTCACTGTAGAAAAACCGTTTAATTTTCTAAGAGCATGTGGTAATTTATTGAATATTTTGGGAACAATTACCTTTAGCTGTTTACCTCTTTCACATGAGTATAAAGGTATTTCATACTTATCCATATCTCTCATGATGATATCAGTATTATAATTTTTCTTAGTTTTATATTTATTAGAAAAGTAATTGTTTACAATTAAAACGTATTCAAACAGTTTCTCAACTGATAGGATTCCAATAGTTTTAAAAGGATCAACATTTTCCGATTACCTTCTCTACCCTCCAACTTAGGTAACATAGATAGTAGAATTCTTGTTTGGTTATTTTTTAATATGTTCATAGATTTTAGTTCTGCATTTACAATATATTCCTCATCTACCTTCATCCTACCGTATTATGTTTTTGGAGTGATAGTGGGGATAAAGTGCTTCCATAACGACCAACGGGCTCGGGTTCGAATCTATCCCATTGCCATGCCACGATTGCGACTTTCGCGTCATAATTCATAGCCATCAATCTGTCGTCGCAAATGGCTTCGCTTGTTGAGAATGGAGGTTGAGCTAAAATAACCGATAAATCAACGCTTTTAGAAAATATATCCTTTTCATTTTGAATGCCCTTCTTCTCCCATCTTCCAGTCTCGAAGCCGTTTATATTCCGACGCATCAATTACCCGTTTATTATTTTCCATTTTATTCTTTCTACGGCACCATTTTGTCCTCTTCTTATTACATTTTCATTCTCCCTTGGATTAGGAGATTCATCATTTTTCCTCCGTTCTTACCCTTCCATCTTACCATTCGTTATTCCATTTCTATTAATGTTTTAACCCTCTTTCTCTGTATCTTCCATCATTCTGTTCTTCTCCGACTTTAATTATCCTCGATTTTCTTTCTTTATTTACCCTTCTCCCTCTTCTCATCTGATATTTCTGTACGTCATCCTACTTCCTTCGTTTTCTCTCTTCTGTTTCCTTTTCCCTAACGTTTCTCAATAAAACTTCCTCTCACGATTCTCCCTCTCTCTTTCTCCTGTGCGCCATTTTCCCCTAATCTCGTCGTCCGTCACCGTCGCATTCAACCATTCCCTCCCACCACCTCTCCCTGTCCTTCTTTTCTTCCTCCTCTCTCCTTTAAGACCGCCTTTTATTATCCCCCCTCCGCTTTTCCTCCCTTTAACTCTTTCTTTTCTCCATTTCGCCTTCCTTCGCATCTTCCCAGAAGGCTCTTTCTAATCTCTTCTCTTTCCTTTATATCTTTCTCTCCCTCTTTCTCGTACTCCCCCACTTCTGTAAGAGATCTACGTAACCCCTGTAATCATAAAACGGGTGAGTAAACGAGATGGGCATTTCAGATACGAAGTAGTCTCCCTCAGTGGAAATTCACCGACCGTTTTGGAATCAACGATCCCGTGAATTAGCCCCGAGGACAGCTATTTTGGAGGTGAAATTCACGTTTAGTTTACTCAACCGATTTATGACTGAAAGAGATGCTGTCACCGGTTAAATTCGAGACATAAGGTGAACACGGTAATTAGTTTAAAAATTTTTCATTCCCTATTTCAACCTCCCATGTACTCTCATTCACTTTCTCACTTCCATTTCTTCTTCCTTTTCCTCTCTCATTTTGAAATCCCTCCGTATCTCTTTCAAAACTTTCCCATCGTCTCCTTATCCATCTCCCTAGCTTTCCTTCTCTTTCTCTCTACTCGCTCGCTCGCTCGCTTCACTTTAATGGAGTATGGGGGTTGTTGGTGAATGGCAGAGGAGGGAGCAGGAAGGATGGATGTAAGCGAGTTTAGGCTTTAGTACGTCGCTTCAAGACTTTTTCCCTCCATCTTCCCCGACCCTTCCTCATACTCTTCTTCTTGACCCCTCCCCTTATCTCCTTTCCTCCTACTACTCTAGCGTCATGAAAATCCGTCCTAAGTGGTGTGTTCCGCCGCATCGCAAGAAGGTCGCCCGAGAGTGGAAAGAGGGAGAGTTGTGAGGGAGTTGGGTTGAGAGGAGGAGGGAGGGAGGGATGAGACGGGAAGAGCGAAAAAAGGAGCATTCCAGTACTTGATGCAGTCTCTAGAGGTTTCACTGGCACGGCTCCTTCATTTCTCCCTAGCGTCTTTCTACATCGTACATCAACCTCGTTATTCATGTTTAAGGAGAGAGAGAGAGAGAAAGGGTAGGGCGTGAAAAGTTATGAATTCTTTTTCTCTCCGGGCGCATATAAATATGAGTAAAATAATACTTAGTTTTCTCCTATTATTACGTG
The DNA here is from genome assembly GCA_036926305.1 of Uropetala carovei. NCBI lineage: Eukaryota > Metazoa > Arthropoda > Insecta > Odonata > Petaluridae > Uropetala > Uropetala carovei. Next base: position 1,991,892 of record JAXCHB010000076.1, read on the forward strand.
ATATTTTCGTGCTATTTTCTTTAATAGTTTATACCCTTTATTCAACGAATAATAAAATAATTCTATCGGTCACACACACGCGCGCGCACACACACACATTCTATCAGTTGAAACCTTTTCCCACCTCTTCCTCTTTTTCCATCCAGTTTTCCTTCTAGCACTTCTTTAATCATGCACTCTCTCCTCAGATAATGTCCTCTTTCTGATAGTCTGTATAATCGTTTGCTCCTCCTCTTTTTTGTACTTCCTCGTTTTTCAAACTATCTGTTCATTTTATCTTCAGCTTTCTTCTCCATGTCCACAATTCGAAGCTATCCAAGTATTTAATATCATTATTCCTTAGCGTCCATGTTTCTGCCCCATACAAAGCTATACTCCACAAATAGCATTTTATCAACTTCGTGTGTGTGTGTACACACACACATATACACATTTGAACGGCAACAGTACTGCGATGTGGCAATCAAGAAGGAAACTACCACATTAAAATTCCCATAATGATTATATGGTCGAACAATATGAGTTCTCTCGAGACCACACATTCCGGAGGTAAAATAGTCCCCCAATCTGGTCTCCGGGCGGAGACTAACTTGAGAAAAACATTTGTCGAAGATAACATAGGTACTTGGGATGTAAAAACCAAGAAAGCTAGAGAACCTGAAAGAAGAAATGATAGGAAATAGGATTGGCATCATATGACTGAGCGAAGCTAGATACGAAGGAGAAGGGACTCGGTAGAATGAACGGTAGTTTACTCTGGAGGAAATAGTGGGGCAAGGGGTGTATCTCTGGTACTTAAGAAAGATATGATGAAGAACGTGACAAATATAATAGCAACGAACGATATGTTGATGGCAATAAAGGTAAAAGCAGTCCCAATGGACCTGTTGATAATCCAGGTATATGCCAACGTCCGTTCATGAAGAAGAAGAAATCGAGGAGATGTATGACATTTACGAAAAAGACGGAGGAGGAAAGGTAAACTGCATAATAATGGCGGATTGGAACAGCATCGTTGGAGAAAGACAAGAAGAAAATGTTGTCGGTCAATACGGACTTGGGAAAAGAAATCGATGAGGAGAAAAACTGGTAGAATTCTGCGTTAATAACGATCTAGTAATGACTAATACCTGGTTCAAAAACCATAAACGAAGGCTGTACACATGGAAAAGCCCAGGAGATAGAATGAGATGCGAAATAGATTACATACTAGTAAAACAAAGATTCAGAAACAGCATAACGAATGCAGACGTTGATTCAGATCACATCCTTCTAATAGTCGATGTAACTACAAAGCTTAAACAAATAAGTAAAACGAGAAGAGAAAGACAGATTTGGGACCTAGAAAAACTGAAAGATAAGAAAGATTCATTCAGCACGAAGTTGGAAGATCGCTTTAGAAATTTGGAAAACAAACCGAAGACCGTGGATACGGAATGAGAGAAAATTAAAGCCAATATCAAAGATACCTTGAATAAAAATATTGGAAAACAAGTGAAGAAAATCAGAAAACCATGGATCACTAAGTAAATGCTGGAGAAAATGGGTTAGAGAAGAAAATGGAAAAACGTTAACAGTGAAGAAGAAAGAGTCAACCAAAGACGCATAAACTATGAGTTGAGAGGGGTAACAGATACAGCTAGAGAAAATTGGATAAAAGAAAAATGTGATGAAATACAAGAGATGAAGAAGTTAGGACGGTACGATATGATGTATGCTATGGCACTGGAATTAGAAGATAAGAAGCCTAATGGAATTCATAGTAAAGGATGGAAAAATAGTCGCAGAACCGAAGTATGTAGCACAGGTGTAGGAAGAATACATTAAGGAACTGAATTAAGCAAGCAAGATCGTCACAAATGGAATTGGAAGAAGAGGACAACATTGACGAAGACAACTTGGGACCAAGTATTATGGAAAATAATAGCATTAGAAGGAACAGAAGATTTTAAAATTTGATGTAGGATTATAAGAACAGTAATATACGCGGATGATCAAGTACTTCTAGTAAGCAAGGACTCCAGAAAATAATAAATAGACCTGTAATAACAAGTAGAAAATACAGTATGGAAATAAATACAGAAAATCCAAGGTCATGCGAATATCAAGTAAAGAAGAAAATTTGAACATAAGTATTGGAGGAAATCATTACAACAAGTTTCAGACTATAAATGCCTTGGAAGCATCATAACGACAGAAGCAAAATGTACCGATGAAATCAGGACTAGAATAACGAAAGCAAAAGCCGCTTTCAGAAGAAAGAAATTCCTGCTATCGGGGAATATAAAGGAGGATATCCGCAAGAAGCTGATAAAATGCTCTGTATGGAGTATAGCTTTGTATGGGGCAGAAACATGGACGCTAAGGAAAAATGATATTAAATACTTGGATAGCTTCGAATTGTGGACATGGAGAAGAAAGCTGAAGATAAAATGAACAGATACTTTGAAAAACGAGGAAGTACAAAAAAGAAAAGGAGGAGCAAACGATTATACAGACTATCAGAAAGAGGAAGGCGAATGGATTGGACATTATCTGAGGAGAGAGTGCATGATTAAAGAAGTGCTAGAAGGAAAACTGGATGGAAAAAGAGAAAGAGGTGGGAAAAGGTTTCATCTGATAGACGACATGAAAGGGAAAGAGAGGTATCAAGACATGAAGAAGACTGCTGAAAATAGGAGTATGTGGAGAACCAGATTTAACCATGAATAATCTACGGACAGACTACCTATGATGATGTACAGGGAATCGGAAAAGGTTTTGAGTTATCATCATCATCAAGATGATAACTCAAAATCCCGGCCTTTTCCGATTCCCTGCTACATCATGTACTACGACTTATGATTTTTCCAATTGCATGATCCTTTTAAAGTTCACCTAATGACTTCGTAGATATGTCTCATCTGTCTTATTCCTTTTTATGTATCTTTACCTCTATTTGGATCTATTCGAATTTTCCAGAATCCAGTCTTTTTTTGCCTGATACCATTTGTCATCCTTACATTTATAAATTATTCCGTTCTCTCTCTCGTGGATCTTTTTTTCCATTCGTTACATTTCATTTACAGATTTTAGAATTAATGCTCCGGAACACTTCTCCGCGGCTTACTGGAAAGAGCCAGATGATTTCGGAATAACATCTGCAATCTAATGTTGTGATAATATAATACCGTGGCCAATCATCTGCGTCTGTATGATCTACAACGGCTATGTAGCTCTTTTTGTTCCCTTCGACATTCCGAACGACTATTTTACTTCGATTTTCGCTGCATTAATTTCAAAAATTATCGGTTAGCGTTGATAAATCTAAACCTCTACTTTTTTTCCGTTACTTCTGTTTTTTATACCGCTCTATCTTAGAATACATCATGAGAATCGTAATTTTGTGGTCGAAATTCGCACCAGGTTTTCCAAACCATTTTATTAAATTGGAGCTATCGATGTTATCACTGTGATAACAGAAAAGTCATTAACGTCTATTCTTTAGCTATCTTTATAATATAGTATCTTCACAGGCTGCTGTTTCAAATGTTGTAGTAAGAGATCTTAATAAATGAAATCTCACATTGTTATGCCATATATACGTACAATCTTAAACCTATTCTCTGCCTTTACATAAATTGATAGACATAATTTATTATTCCTATGAAAATTTTTGAAAAATCCTCCTTTACATCGTACTCTTTCGATAATCATAGATGATGGCAAGCGCTTTTCCGCAAATAAACAAAGGGTAGATAGGGAGGTAATTCGTTTTGATTCGTTGTAGTTATTAAATCACAGATGAATGTGATTCCTTGTACTGCATCTGTTGTTTCTTCTGGTTTCATCTCTACTTGATCATGCTTACGTAGAACTTCAATGTTTTTTGATGGATTCATGAATATATTGTGAATTGTATCTAGGAGTCTAACCATAGCACTTCAAATTCCCTTTGTTCCTTGGCTCATCAAGAAGTATATTTGCATGATTTCAGGTTTGTAGAGTCTTCTTACTTCCGACGAATCACGCAGAATTTTTTTTATAGAACCGTACCAATACACTCACCTGTTATCGTGAAGGTTCTTTCTTTGGGTTCATCAGTTGCTTACCGATTTTTAATTTAATTTTTTCCCTCTCTCTCTTGATTTCATGCCTTTCAACGGAAAGAACCGAGCTTTGAACGGTCATTTCTTATTCATGGACTTCTTTCGGAGGTATATGATCGTCGGATGACTTCTATCCCTTTTAGAAGTAATTTCCTGTTACTCATCTTGCCCGCAATCTTTTTGAATATCAATAAGCGTTCTTTAGATGGCAACTCTTATTTTTTCATCTCTTTACGACGATGGTAATGTAAATTGCTTATCTCAATCAAGTCAAAAATTGATTTCCTCATTTCTTATCATTGTGTATAAGCTAGGTAGTAATACTCCGCGAACTTCGTTTATTTCATTTTTAATAATATTTCGTTTTTAATAGTCATATGCTGGTATAATTGTTATGTTGCACAATATAATATCGTATCTTATTCTCTCAACCACATTGTAGGCTGAAAATTCCCATCTGAATGTCATGAGTGAAAGAAATAGGGTAGCGGAAGCCGCTCGTTAGAGCTATTATAAATGTAGGAAGTATTTGCAAGTATAAAGACTGAAACCTTGACGCAGTGAAATGTAGTTCGTACCGTAGAAAAGGCACCTTCTACTATTATTTAGAAAGATAATAAGTAGCATTTCTCTCAAGTACTTAGCAAATTAAAATTATCGAATGTATATCATGAATAATTTTAGAAAAAACATTAGCGTATACTTGAACATTGTAAATTAAAATTAATTGGAAAGTAGTATAGTTAGTAGGATTTATTCGAGCGTTTTCAATTACTGTGTTTTTTTAAAAATATAATCCACTAGAAATTCATTTCCTAATCATAAATCAACTTAGTATGAAATATTCCCCGAAAGCCTAATGGGTTCTTTTTCATAGCAAGGGACTTCATCAAGATATTGTCTATGAACAAAATACAGCGATAATTGTGTTAGTCAACATTATTGGTTGCTGCGGTAAAACTCTCAATGCGGATCAAAATATAGTCATTAGAAAGTAATTACCAGACGTTTCTCTTAAACATGTTCTCCTAAAGCTTCAAGAATCTCATTTGATATTTTATTGATAAATATTCTCAACACCAATCATCTAGAGCTTATTTGCTCGTTAAAGCAAAAACTATCTCTCTATACATCATATTAGTGCATTTTATTATCTCTGGTTAGTTTAGTAAAGTTATTGTTTCGCATAAATAAACATAATAAATAGTTTTTACTGTAAAAATAGCATATTTAACCATTGCGCTAATAAAAGAGCAATACTATGATGTCATTAGTGTAGTTTTTCATTTATATTCAGAGTAGTAACCTTCATCCAGTTATTCGAGAGCACAGGGAATGGAAATAATTAAGGGAACGGAAAGACAAAAGAAGTCTGGAAGTATAAGGTGGAACTCGCGCTCTCTTGGTTAACGCTTACTCCCAAGTTCAGCAAAAACGCAATTTTTAATGCCGCACATCATCCAGTGGCTCCTGCAGTTTGAGGCTACTTCAGCCTCTAGTGCCCCACTTACTTAATTCTTTCCCTGAATGATTTATACCGGCTCCCGAATGCCTCCCGCTGTCTCTAATTAAGTCCCTAAAATATATTTCCTCGCCAGGGACAAACTATTGCGCCTTCTCATAGCAATTTCGCCTCCACATTAATCTCTTCGAGCGATTTCTTCTCACTCAGCTTTCTTCTTTTTTCCGTAAGGAACTCCAAAACCGAAACTTAAAACGTCTACGGTCTATTATTAATCACCAACGATTCTCACGTCTTAAAAGTCTTCTTTGATTTTAAAAGATCCACGCGCGCCGTCTTACTAGAGCTGAGAGAACACGAGTTAAACTTCTCTGTATATAAAGAAAAATAGGAATCTATCCTTATAAATTCCTGCTTTCCCTCGCTATCCTTTTTTAACATTTCCAAGAGACTACTATAGAGAAAGAGAGAGAGAGAAAGAGTTTTTATTTTGTCGGCATCACATAAGAAATGCGGCGGGTTTCCATTGTCCCTCTTCTCACTTTTCCGTGATTTTTGATGTCATTGGTATCTCACCCCGCCTTTTACGTTTCTCTTTTATTCGTCTTTCTTCAGTTCGTATCAGCTCTGTACTTCGTCCGAACTTGTCTTCTCTATTTTTCTTTCATTCCTCTTCACCATGCCTCTTCCTCTTTATTCTCAACCTTTTTCATCTCCCTCTCCTTTCTCCATCTCTCAACAAACTATTTCTTCCTCGAGTCGATTTTCTTTCTTTCATTTCCCACCTATCCCTCTCACTCCCTGCTTTTATTCCTTTCTCTCTTTCTTGCGCATTCTCCTCTTTTCCGTGCCTCTTTTTCGTCTTCCATTATCCCTCTAAATTTTACCTTAATCTTTCCCTCGCCCTCTCCGAGGTCTTTCTACGATCTTCTAACGATGGCGCTGACTTTCTTGTTCCACTCATTCCTGGAAGTCGCTTTTCGTTATGCTGCGTGGGCGAGAGGGAAGGACGGATGGAATCGGAGGAGAATTGCGAGAATGTGAAAAGAGCACAACGGTAAACATTTGTAAGGAATGGGAAAGGAAAGAGGGAAAAATGATGAATGTATCACTTTTTACCCGCATTTTTTTATTTTACCTTGTATTGTACAGGATTTTTATGGACTCGTTTGGATAAAAACGATTCGGTATCCATCGTAACCAGAAGGTTCAGTCTAAAAAAAAAGACTGAAAATGATTTGGAGAGATAACTCTCTCATTTAAAGCAAACCTTTTTCCAAAACCTCTATAATTATGCTAAATATTATAAGTGAAATAGGTGACATTAAAAAAATTATCATGTGAGATTTATCTGATGTTCTCTACAAAAATTCGCTATTTAATTTTTATTCGTGAACTCATATTCAATGTAATGATTTTAATAAATTGTAGACATTTTTGCATTTTATCCTATTTACTGAAAATAAGGGACTGTATCACTTTGAATGCTGCTGCTTATTTCGTCGAGTAGGCATTGGCAAACTCAGAATAAGGGTTATTTATCTATAGAAATGGGATCATTTTGAGATCCAATAAAAAACTGTTTATTTAATGCTGAAACATAACTAGGAAACAGTTTAGTAAAGATATGCAGCGTCCACCTACACCACAGCAAACAGAAATTTCCATTTGTATAGAAAAACACCGGATAGAAATCCTGCGAGACACGAGAAAAACTTTAAAACAAAGACCGTCAAAACAACAAATAAGACCTACGCATCAGTCCCGCATTTTACTCTATGTTAATTCAAACATCGTCGCCGTTGTACCCTCACAAGAACAGGGCATTTCAAATAAACGCTCTGTAGGGATTAACGCAATTGGAAGGTTAATAGGGTATGCCAGGAGATCGAGATAGTTGGTGGCAGGAGGATGGGGGTCGATTGGGCAAAAAGGCTTACGATGGAAGGGAGAAGGATGAGACAGGTGGAAGAAGGGAACGATTGGATAGTCGGAAAAAGGAAGGGAGGGAGATTGGACGAGGACGCCCTTTGGGACGTGGAAAGACGAGGACTCCCTCGGGCTGAGGTGGCTGAATGCCGAGCGTTCGTGGGATCGAGGAGTGGGAGGAGGAGGGAGAGAAGGGGTTTCGAACACGGGGGAGAAAAGGAGGGGATCGAGAAAGGAATTGGGGATTGAAGGAAGTGGCGCTGGGAGGAAAAAAAGATCCAAACGCACGCCCTATGGGATCGTTTAGGAGACCCGATGGGTCGGAGGGGAGGGGTGTGGGGAGAGAGAAAGAGGAGTGGGAGAGATTGAAAGCGGGGAAGCAATCGTGAAGAGGTCTGCAAATGGTTCGTAATGATGCGAGAAACGCCTCTTGTTACGTCGACACCCTCACAATACATTATGATTTCTCTGATATTCCTTCGTCCAATCGGGCGGGGATTCTATATTAAAAACTTCGCCGAGCTAGAACGCCGTCATCATTAGTCTGCCTTAATGGAAATCATGCGAGATTTTTGAACGTTTTTTTGATATCCTGTACGTGAGTGGAAGCGAAGGACGAGAGGGAAAGGTATAAAGGAGATGAAGTCATTAGGGATGGATGTTGGAGTCATATTTTTTTTCATTCTTGGAAAAAAGTCGGGGATATTTATGATGTTCGAGGAAAATTCGTTGAAGTTTACATCGCTGAAAAATAAATTTTCTCAAGGAGGTGATTTATTTTCACTCGTCTATAAATAGAACATGAGTATAATTTGCATGACAGAGTATAAATCTTTGAAAAGTAAGTTCCTTGGGCTATAAAGAATAAAATGTGTACACTAAGTAATCGAATGTAAGGTTATTTTTTATATTTAGTTCCACTGCTGAAGTTAGAGAGAGTTTTAAATAACAAACCGGACGTAATCAATGAATTACACAGGCTTCATTTTGTATTTTAAATATTAGGATAATGTCATATTTCAGCGGGTATTTTATCAACTACATTTTATGAATTTTTGTATTAGATAACTAATTACAAACAATTATATTATTGTTAAATAAATTATAGATTATATTGTGAAAATGAATTAATTTGATAAAATATTAAAACTCTTCACCCATAAATTATTACCCCCAGTTACACAAAATATTTTAAAAGATCGAGGTGGCGAAATTAAAATACGGTTTAACACCACTGAACGGTCCTGCTTTTGTTTCATATTTGATTCGCCCTTCAAAACAAATATTTTCCCTTGCCGAGCGTCTCTAAGGAAGTGGATGCCTTCTTAAATGGGGTTTATTTCACGGAGAAGAGACCGCTAAATTAATGTCGAGATTTTTCTCTCGTTTATTTTATTTTATTTATTTATTTTTTGTGGCACAACGTAAGAGAGCAGAAGGAGAAAGAAAAGGGAGAATATTCCCCATTTGCTTAGCTAGACGGTCAAGTTATCGTAGCGAGAAGGAACCAGCCAAGCGGGAGAGCGTAGCGAAGGGACTTGAAAGACGTGGGTACGTGTTTGCGCGCGCGCGCGTGTGTACGGTAATAGTGGCGACAAAGAGAGGGAGGGAAAGAGGGTGGGGAGAGGGAGAGAGAAATGTGGAAGGAGGAGACGACTTGGAAGGGATTTCCCTCGGTGGAGGAAGTCTGGCGCGCGCTGAAGTCAGGATGGATGGAGTGAGGAGGAGGAGGTGAGGACGGAAGGGAGGATTTAATTAATACGGAGTCCTCGGTGCGGGGTCATAAGAGGCATTTTATAAGCGCAAAACTCACTCCCCACCTCCCGTTCCCATCCGTTCCCCTTCCCGCTCTTATCGTCTCCTCCTCTCTTACGCACGCCTAAACTACGATAAACTTGGTCAAAATTGCCGGGCGGGCAAATTTTGACGTTTTGTCTTTTCTTTCTGGCGAAGAGATGCAAGTATTCGCATGGGGAAATGGAATATTAGGGAGGACGATTAAACGGAATAACTTCCTCGAAAACGTTAATTTGGCTCCTTCGGAGGATTAGCGAAGGCTTGACTCGAGGATATATGTGCATTTGAAACTTGTTTTCTCTCGTAAATGTGCCTGGGTTTTTTTTTGTTTTTACGCCAGAATGATTGGTAGTTTCAATTAAAATAATAAAATTTTGAAAAAATTAATTTTCTCTCTCATTCTTCGTGTCTTCATTTTTCGGTATTTTTTGGGACAACTTTTAGTTCAAATCTATCAGTCCATATTATGGTTATATTACAAAATAAAGTACGGGCGGTTCCTGACTTACGATGAACCTGGACTTACGACGTTAATATATTGATACCTCGAAATCGACATACGATATTCGACATCCGCTGCGCCCCGAGTCTGCGTTCTTATGCTTATTTTCGGCCGATATTCAGTTGGACGATTCGACTCGTCCGCATTATAGGTATTAATTTATTGATAGTTTTATGTCTCAAAAACGTTTTTTATAGCATATATAACACTCATTGATTCATAAACTATTAATTGATAGCCTAAATAAGGCTTGGTATATACATAACTTTCCAACGCCATGGAACATATCTCAATCTAGAACATGTAAGTCAATGGGAAATTCATATTCGACATACGATGCGATTTTCAGGAACGCGTTATAGTCACAAGTCGGGTATACATAGAAGTCCGACGCCAATCTATTTCTGCCGCAACTTGTATTAAATATATCACAAAAACGACCCATCAAACAAGCTCCAAGATAATAATTTTCTTATAAAAACTATTTCCTCCGGCATTCGCCAGTTTTTTTCGCTTTTTTTTTAACTACTCCTCGCAAGGAACCTGGGAAAAAATCCCATTAAGTCCCTCCAAACTGGTGTCGCAGTTATTACGATAATTCAATACATGCTACTTTATGGCACGAACGGAAACTTAAAAAAAAAATAACAAATAAACGATCCAACACCCTTTTTTACGAAAGTATCGATCGATTTGTTCCTTTAACCTTTTTTCGTTATTGGGAAAGAAGGGAAGGTCTTCAGGGGGGGGGGGGGGAAACGAGCTGAAATAAAGTGGCAGAAAAAAGATCTTTCGGAGAGAAATTGGAATATGAGGGAAGGAGAAGGAAGGAAGGGTGAAGGGGGCGGAGGAGGACGAGGGAGATGGGAGAAACGGTAGAAAGATAGGAGGATGAGGAGAAGATGACGCGACAAAAAATCCCTCCCCCTTTTAGAACCTCAGGCTCACACCCCATCCCCAAATAACTCCACCTTTTCACCTCTCTACCAACCTTCCACTCCCTTTTGCTCTTCCTACTGCTCCCTATCTCGCACTCTTTCTCTCCTTATCTCCCTACCTCTTTCTCGGCTCCCTTCCCATGGAAGGAAGCTGTTGACACTTTGGGCGCCAAATTGAAATAATACTCTCCCGAAAAAAAAGCCTTTCGTATCTCGCTACCCTCGCCTTCCATTCTTCACCCTCCCTCACGCTCACTGGTCCCTCTAATGAAAAAGGCATTCTCTCGTCTGATAAAAAACCTTTGGCTAGGATAGTGGCGAAAGAAAGAAAATATTAAATCATTTCGACTCGTGAGCAGCCTTACGTGTCAGTTTTCCTTCGAGTATACGTTGACAATGTTTCGGGATCTCCTATTATTGAATATTTTGGCGATATTATTCTCGATGTTTTTTTGTAAAAAGATCCAATTATTTTTGTAAGATGCATCGTAGCCAAGTATAACACAGAAAAAATATGGAGGTAAATTTTATATTGCTTTTTAAGTAAGTGTAGTCTGAGTCTTTGATTTAAATTTTTGCGAAGACAGATTTTAAGTGAAATTAGATTTTCCCCAGAGGCCGCTTGAAGGAAGTCATGATTCTCGACCTATCTTTCCATCTTTTCTTCCCGACGCTAATTTCATTACATACATTCTTTCTATAGTAAAAGGGAATTGTATATTAAATAAATAACTGAAAACTCCAATAACATAATTATAGTTTTGGACGAATTGAAAATAATTTGTCGTAGAGGAAAGAAAAAAAATCTTTTTCGATATGGTGACTTTACTTTTATATGCGGTTTTTTATGAAATTCCTTTGAATAGCCCGTTTAACATACAATTATTTCATCAATATGGAAACCGTGTAAGATTTTCGATTATCGTGGAACATCGTACAAAACTTCACTTTGAAGGCAATGAACAGAAATTTAGGAAATTAAGCTCCAGCAATTTATCACGCATTGATATATCTTATTTTCATCCTTCCTCATACCGAGTGCAACCTTTCTTAAGCTATTTTTAAGCTTAGAGTGTTTCTTTGTATTCAAAACGTCTTCATTGAATCAACTTCCGCTTCTAGGGAGGAGAGGCGCGTAAGCAGAGCGGAGGCTCTTGTCGGCTAGATTTACCGCACGTTATTAATCGAAACTGAATCCATAACACTTTTTATCGGAAAATTTATTGTGGTTCTAATAATCAACCAAACTTTTAACCGACAAACAGACCTTCACCCCATTTTTGTTTTAAAGCATAAAAAATTATTTCCTAAAATATTTACCTGCATTCATTGAACATTAGGAGCAAAAATCAAATCACTTAATGTGTCTTGATCACGTGATCTCCAGTCATGTTTACTTTATATTGTTTGCATTTTACCGAAAATGTAGCATGTATGGAGGATTTTGCTAACATCTATATGTTTTTATCCTATTAAATCGCTCTACAAACGGAAGCCTAATATGAAACACAAGTAAATAAACTGTGGAAACATATGCGCTTAAGGATTTACAAGCGTCTCTGTCTCGAATAAACAAATAAAACTCCCTTGGAACGTGATATATCGCAGATCACCAGAGCTAATCCTTCCTTTTCTGAGTCTATTCCGTGTTTATTTAATTTACAGATTTCTTCTGTTATATACGTTATATATTTTATAGTACATATCTAATACTTAATGATTTTTCGTTTCTGTGTGCTATTCTCAGTAAAAGTATTTTAAAAGTTTCCATCATAAAAAATTACTTGCCGAAATCTAAAACTAGGACATTAGTACGAAATCAACCAAACTCTGCTCGTGAACTCTTTGTGGTCAAAATGTTAACAAACTTCATAGTCTTCTACACGATAGTTCATCACCTTATGATACTAAAAGAATGATAAAGCCGATTTTATGCATACATTTTGTGTAGAATGATATCAAGCTTATTTATACAATGAACTAAACGTTGAAACTCTGTGCAGTTTTCCCGGAAAGAGCCGAAGAGCTGCTTCGATGTACAATTATACAATTGCTAAATGAATTTCCGACGCACAATTTTTTTCCCGATGCTTGGCTCGTTTATGGTAATTTTCCCGTGAATAACTAACTGCTCGTGTTACGCATTAACCTTTCCGTTCGCGTTATATCCCATCCTTCAATCTCTATATCCGCTTATCTCTCTCTTTCTCTCCCTTTCTCATTCGAAGGGAGTAAAAGCCTTTTCTTTGTTCCAAAAACACTTCTTCCACTCCTCGCGTGTAAACTTCTCGCTTCTCACCCGCAATCCCCTCCCCCGTACGCAAGCAAAGGACCCGGACTAATATATCACGGGAGTGCGTTCTTTATGAAGCCATTTCTCACGTTTCCTCTTTCGAAACAAGCCGTTCTCTCCCTAAAAACGCTCCCCAAAAAACTCTCTCTTACTCCCTCTCTCACACTAACCCATTTCCCCTCCTCCCCTTCTATTGCCCAACCCATCTCCGATACATTCCCATTCCTCCTACCAGCTATTCAATACTCGTTTGACCAAACTCTCTCAGCTCTCTAACTCACCCCTCTCTCTCTCTCATCCTCTCCTTTTTCCTCCCTCCTCCTCCATCTACGACCCGTATCTATCCGTATTTCGCCTCTTTTTTTAAAATTTCTCAAAGTCGGACATGTTTGAGAAACAATCGAGGTGTTTTTTCCCCCCTCATCGACTGGTTCTTATCCCATATCTCACGGTCCCAGGCGATCTCCCGAGCGTAAAAAAATACGATTCTTTTTTCGCGTCGCAAAAACGCTTTGTTTGTTTGCCTTTCATTATCCGTCCGCCGTCGCCCACGATCCTATTGTGAAGGTTTTGAACGTGTGGTCGGAAAGAGGATGAAAGGTTTTATTGATACGTTGACTGTTTTCTTGTTTAGCGGAGCAAAACACGAGGATCGAACAGGGGATGTGAGTTATTTTTTTCGTGGAAATAAAGAATTCAATCCGATATTTTTTGGACTCGGAGTTCCTGTAAGATATGATTTTTACAAATGGTTACGTGTTATATTTTTTGAGTCAGAGCGTTCCTTTTCTAGACCGTCGCGAGCATGCGTGTTTTCTTTGCCCGTGTGCGCGGATTAAATTAAAATATTGCCGTCGTCAAGGAAGTGTACGTTAACTTTAACGTCGTACATTACTGTATTTTGCATATCGTAATTTTCAGATGGAATAAATTAATTTTAGTTCTCAAGAAAACATATTTCTTCGAGCTGTATTATATTAACTCGAGGGTTTATTCGTTAGTTTTTTAATCTAGTATTTTTCGCCAATTTCACGTTGGTGTAGCAGCATCATTATTTCATCAAATTCAAGAGACATCCATTGAAACTTTCCTGCGTAGAGTGACGAATATTCTCACAAATGTTAATCAATCGATTGATTTATAATATTCATTAATATTTAGTAACCGCGCCCAATATTTTTGTTCCAATTGAACATACATTACAGGAAGCGATCGAATATAAAAGAATTTGCTATTTTCTAGGGTAGTTAAAATCCCGAAAGACAACGCACATAAAGGTTTTAGTAGGGGTTTAATATCCTTACATCCTTAAACGCACGTTTGATTTAAGTCTTAACATCCCCAGTATAAAATTTCGTTCGTACATGAGGATTTAAACATTCTCGGTACTTGCATTCGAACATAAAAATAAATAAAAATCCGCCAATTACGACGATCTCTCGATTCGCGATAACGATCTTCGAGTTCTCCAGTGTCCGTCACCCGCGTCGCCCGTAACTCCATTTTATTTATTTCCCGGAACACTTCGTGACTAGTTGCCGTCAGAGAGCCCGGGATCGCTGCTGCAACCGGAATGACTCTGCGCCACAAGCACCTGTCGCGAATATACGCCTCTCTTATCTTAATGGTTTTCCCCCTTTCGCCCCTCCATTTCCCTCCACGCGAACCCGTTTATCTTTCCTAATGACATTCAATATCGCCCTCTTTTTGCAACCAGATTACGTTCAGATACCGCCGCCACCGTCGCCGGCCGTTCGCACGCGCCCGAGTACGATTTTTTTTTTCGCGCTGGAGAGATCCCTCGTTCGCCTCGGCCTTCGCTCTTTAATTAATACGTTACCCTTATCCGATTCCGAGATGTCGATATCCTTGGATACGAGGCTTCGTTATTCGAATGGGTGGGATCTAAAACCTCAAGAATTAAACGTTTTATATATTTCGTTTTATGTCTGTCGTCTTCCCTCGCCCGTCTCTTTCCTCACTCCTTCGAATTCTCCTCTTCCGTTTCCAACCAAACTTCTCTTTCTCTCCATTTTCCGCCGTGGACGAAACCTCCCCTTTCTCATTTCACTCACGACGCTGTTGCACGATCCGATAACGAAAATCGCTCCCCGGGCCGAAAAGGGGCTTAATAAAGTATGGGAAAGTCGGAGCGCTTTCTCTCGCCACTCCCTCTTTCTCTGTTTTTTCACCGCCGCTCTCTCTCCCTCTCTATCTCTTTCTTCCTCTGCCATCTACGATCGTCGACCCTGCATTCTTGGGAGAACTATCAAAATTACCAGTATCCGATCACCCTCCTACCTATGCCTCAATCTCCTTCTATTTTTTCTGTTATTCCTTTCTCTCCTTTTCTCTCTCTCTCTCTCTCAAATATCGGATATCGCGTACCATCGGATTTTCTATTTTCGCTGCTCGGCCGTTATTCTTCGTTCCTCCTCTCCCTTCTATCCCTCCTTCAGGTGCTTTCCCTTTTGACCGTGAATGCCAAAATTGTCGTTGCTCTCTCTTTCTCACTCTGCCTTCCTCACCTCCAATTTATTGTTCCTTTGTCCCTTTTCTCTCTTTCTAAACCATCCCTCTCTCTCTTTCTCTGCCATTTCTACCCCCTCCTCCCTCCCTCCCACCGTTCGACCCGGTCACGTGATCCTATTCCACCTGTTAGACCAGCCGAGGAAGAGTGATCTCGCTTCTCATTTCCGGAGAGAAGTATCGCCCTCCATTGTTGTTCGAGAGCTCTTTGTTTTACCTCTTTACAGTCGATGAAAAATGAGAATTTGATTCCCAAAATTAGCCCGCTACGACCGGAGGAACTGGCTGGGATGTTTTCTTTAATTACTGCCAGCAACGGCGAAGCGGAAAGTTCAAGCGAACTATAAATCTATGGTATTGCAAATTGGACGGAAGGGATGGAAAAACTTTTAATTTAAAACAAATATAAACTTATAGTTGATTTCGTGTCGTGCCAAAAATATAAATTTGCGTCTGCGCTAATTATCAATACTTTTGACGCATAACTGCATCAAGAGTTATTTTAAAATGGCGTTTCAAAGCGATCAATTGCCTGTTTTCTCTCTGTTATAAAATACTTGCTTTATCAATAATTTTTTGTTATTTTATTTTTTTATACAATGCTCTCAATTAAGTGTTCGCGTTTACTGCCTTTCAATTAAATCATTTTAAGATAAGTGACACATTGAGTACACATTTATGACGACTGCGTAGTCATTATAAATATCCGTTTAAAAATCATTTATGCTAAATTATGCATTAAATTCTATTATCATTTTTCCATCATGCATGCATCCAAATTCAAGCCAAAATATTTAATTGTCTGCACTTTGACCGCGTATGTTAATGGATGAAACTCATTAAAATGTATTAACTCCCTATCAGATGAAATTTCGAATAAAATCTAAATTTCCCTCACGCAATTGATAAACCATCAGAATTGGTGTCTGGACTTTTTTCACAACTTCACTTTTCAATATTCTCATTTTTCATTTATTTTCAAATAATACATTTTAAAATAAAACATCCCATCATTACGACTCACTAATTATACGCCAATTTTGATCATTTCTAGTGCTCTTCATTTATCCAATTTTCGCTGAAAGTGATTTTTTCCTCCATGCGAAGTTGCGGGCCATATAGCTTTTTCACGTCCGTGTTTGTTTCGGATATTAAACATTATTTTTAAAATCTCCATTATCTATAATTATATGGTGTCCTTTCCATGGATTTGAAGGAATAACAACAGAGTGCCTATATTATTCAGATATTCCTCTACGTTTTTAGCCATTTTATACGTATCACTAAAAAATTGCATGTCGGCTATTGCGGTCTTTTCACTCTCTCTCTCTCTCTACTTGACGAAATCTTTCTCTGTCGAACGAAAAAGCAGCAATTTATCTCGTGTAATATTAATCTTAGCTGGTATTTTTACATGTATCTTAAAAGAAAAATCGCCTGCTGTATTTGGTTTGTTCATCTGTACGTATATATCAAGTCCTTTATTTCAGTGAAATTTTACGTATGATTTATATGTACGTAATTAGAAGATAATATACGGATGATGTCAATGTCAGGGCTGCCATTTTGGTGAAAAAAAAACCGAACTGTTTGCTCTTGATCGTAAAATATCCGACGAAAACATTTTTAACAAAAGTTTTTATATCAGTTTCCTTTTTATATAAATTTTTGTGATAGTTTTTTAATAAATCTTTTCTGAAAAAAATTTCATCGATTATATATACCTACCCAATGAACATGCACATTTACGGATCATATTTTTGTGGCTTACTTACGAAAATGGCATATCTCCGTGGAATCATTCGATTTTCATTTGAGATAAAACGCGGGGTGGAAATGTTCAATACTTGAGCCATCAAATAAATGTGTCATTTTACCGGAAGTAAAATTTGAAATTTCAATTCCCGAATACTGCGGTGGAAATTAACTAAATGTATACTTCAGAAACAAAAATATCATTTTTACATGTAGTAATTCTATCAGCGCTGCCACCCCTAGAAAAAACAAAAATTTCATTTAATCTAGTGAGAGAATCTCGCCAAACGCATACAATCATTCCATCCGGTATTATTTCTTATTGTTTACCCATATTCGCGAAATTTTTAAAACGGCGTACCTTATGATTCACACATTTCCTCTAAGGTACGTCTCCACGCCTTCTTTCGCCTATTCCGCGCCTTTATTCAATTAAAATTAAAACAAAGGCCACACCCGAGAAATAAGGAACGAGGGACTTCGTTTTCACAAAAAAAATCCCTCGCAAGGATCCTCTTCTCTCATCCTCTACTGTTCCACCTCCCTCCTTTGAGCCTCAAAAACGCTCCGTGGGTAAACTTTCTCTAACCGAACCGCAGACTGCCTTTATGGGGATCTGCCGCAATATTGTGAGAGTGGCGGAAATTCCCCGAAAAAATATACATTTACAAAAACCCGTGGAGGAAAAACGGAGGGTAGGGCGATTATTTTTCCGCCCTTGGTCCTCTCTCCCCGCTTCTTTCCTTCCCCTCCACGCGACATTTTTTTGTATTATTTTATCTTTTTTTCCGCATTTCGTTTCGTCCCTTCACTCGGAAGCGTTAAAACCGCAAGGGAGGGACCACGCCATGATTACGGAGGGCAAATGTGAAAGCAGCCATCACACCCGTCTTTCTCGCTTCCCATTTGCGCTTAAAGCTCCCTTTCGCTACGGCGCGCATTCTCTTCTGCGGAGTCGCTACTGCGGAATGAGTATAAACACGGTCTTCGCTGTTACGATCGTAAACATTTTAAGCTAGCGAGATTAACAAGTTATATCGCGCCGAGTAAAATTTTTAAAGAGCGTTTACGCTGTGAAAAATAAGCATAAGGTGATGAAAATGGTCTCGATTGCTAATTTAATTTCGGGTCCTTACTCTTTTGCCTCGGTGACATATGTATGCCCTTCTGAGAGAGCGGTTGAAATATTAAATATCTTCTCCGAGCATGTTTACGCGTGAGTTACGCGCATGAACTCATTTGAGTGAGAAATGAAAACTGTCGAAAAAGCCATTTTGGCGTAGTATAAACGTCTGTGACTTGTCTTTCACCTACTTAAACTATTAATTCTCATTCTTTAATGGAATTAATTAGAACGCATTTATTGGATTAATGAACCTGAGAAATGCTTTTTTGCATTAATTTATTTACATATACTTATTCCGAATGTGAGTTTTTTCATTTAAATTACTCGGCAATCTGTAGTATAACTGAATACTTAGCCTTAATACGGGACTTGAAAATATAAATTATTAATGTTATTTCCTCAAGCGCAAGGAAGAGTATTTTCAACTGAGTAACCAAAAATCATAAAATAAAATACATTATTTAAATTAATAGATTATGCTTTCCCAGTCTTAACCGAATCCCTTCGCATAAATTACGCATAGGGAAATTCGAAACATTTATTCGTAGCGAAACGGGATCAACCCTATCTGAGACTCGCAGTCACGAAGACGAAGCTGCAGAAACTCAATTCGCTCACGCACGCGTACGTTGTAAGGGAAGGGGTAAAATCCCTCGTCATTATCCCGCTCCTGCAAAATGTCACACGCGGCTTTGCGCTTAACGTACCCCTTGCGAAGGACGGTCTTGCCGCCCCACTCAACCTTCCCTTCCTCCGTCCCAGGAACTCCTAGTCTCAGATTGTAAATCTTCCACGACGAGAATTATAACCGTTTAACCCTCGGCTCGGAAATCTGATTATCTGTCTCATTCTCTCTATATTCGCCTACCGATGGACCAACGTCTCTTTCATTAACCTTCCTTGCGCAATCCACTGTGTTGTTCTCCTTTTATAAATTCCGTAAAACTTCCTTTTTTCTACGCTACCTCAGACGGTGTAACGGTTTATATTCGGAAACCCCACTGAATACTCATACACTCTTGCATACTAATTGGGTAATTTATTTAAGAGTTAATTAGCAGACTTAAAAATATCCATTTCTATATATTAGATCGATAGAAAACGCACCTATATTAATGCTGTACACCAGCGATGTAATAATACTGATAAGCGAATGAGTTACTTATCGATAATTGGAACGCGTTCCAATTAGGGACCACTACTTTTCCAACAAATTACAAGAAATTTTATGACGACTTCAATAACGATTAAACCAAAACGTATACACTGCTGATATAATCTCTGAATATGAAATTCAATCGCTGCTGTAAGGTAGTGAGAAGAAGCTCCTATTATTTCACTTTATGATAATCGATAAGAATTGCTTCGTCAATAGATAAACATTTTACACAACATTTATTAATTTTCGCAATTTTTTATGCGACCTTAATCATTTTAGCCTTATCGCCCATAAAGCTGACCGGAAAAAACGAACCCCCGAGTAAAAAGAAAATGAATATTACCTGCCCCGAAGTAATTAAGGTCACGAACCGTAAAGGGGATTTAATTACGTTCACTGCACGGTGTTCATCCGGCTCGATTTTCTTTTGAATCCCACTCCACGATTTGCAGCCTTAGATAACATTTTAACCCGTTCGAGACTCGCGAGCTTTCGCATCAAAGCGGCTCCCGCCCCATTGTTATCGGTCTTCGCAAAAGGGAGCCGAACGTATTTCCTCAATCCTGCCTCCTTCACCCCGACCCACTCCACCATTAGCGCCACCAGCACGCTTTACACGATTTGATATATATCTCTAACCTCAGAGAGAGAAAAAGGGAGGGAGGAAAAGAGGAGAGTTGGAAAATGGCGGAGGAGAGTGGAAGAGAGGCGTCGTAATAGAGGAAAAGAGGGTATAAGATGGTTACATAGATAAATGCCTTAATTTTGGCGAGATGAGACTTGTTGGCCCCTTATTAAACCCATCCGCCACATATTTTATAAGATACCATGCAGAATGTTAATAAATATTTACTCATTTAAAATAATTGGAGGAGGTACGACTAAAAACGGACTGAAGTGTACAATTGAAATATAACATCATAAGAGATAGAATGACTGAGTTAATTGAAGACGGTAATGAGGTTTTTCATACTTAGACCCCACTTTTAGGAAAACACACAAAAGGCAGATGTGAAAAACATGCGCAAATCTACCATAGAAAAGCCGAGCAAACTCTTATAAACATATAGTTATGTGTACGTTACTATGTTTGTAGCCATGACAAATATTCATATGAATAATTACACACGAGATGAATTATACAAGAGAAAGAGAGGTAGAAAAATGGAAGAAGAGAGGAAGGTAGAGAAAGGGAATAGATGGGAAAGGAAGAGTAGAAATCCAGACAGAAAGGCAGATAGAGAGGTATTGGAGGGGGAGAGAAAGTAAGGTATAAATACGGAGGAAGATAGAGACGCAGCTAGAGAAAGGGAAGGATTGAACGAGAGGGGAAGAGAGAGATGGAGCAAGAGAGAGAGAGAATATAGAGGGCTGGAGAAGGGGAGGGAGGAGATAGGTCTCCAGGATATGAAGCCTTCTGATAGGTTTCGCGCCGGAGTATGTTCTCAAAAAGTAGTCATCAAGGAAGATGACGTTTTACCAGATCTGGGTCAAATCAACGTCGATGGGAATGGCGAAGGTGAATTCGCGATCATTTTCGCCGAGGATAGAGAAAGGTTGATATGGAGGGTATTGAGGGAAGGTATGCGATCTTTGCTCCAATAGAAATTTACGATTGGCTATGATCCATTTTATTTTCTATATATCTCTACATCCCGTCGTAAAAAATATAAGCAATTGGTATGTTTTCGTCAAGCTAGGTTCAATATCGATATATCTCAATTAATCAGTGAATTTAATGAAAGAAAGGAATTTTATTAGATAATAATTTATGTGTAGACTGAAACTCCCTCTAGTGATCACCTAGTTAATTTACGATGAATGGTGAATTCCTTTAACAGAATAGTTTATTTAAATGAAGAAGTCTCCTAATAATGCGCTCTAGCAAGACGTGCGTTGGAACTTTGAATACTTATAACATGCCTGTAATATTTATGTCTGACGAAACAAAAATGATTTCTTTGTACCAAAGAAATCCTTCACGTTTTTTCATACAGTATGAACTAAATACGTAATAAATCACTGCAAAATTATGCAGCCCATTCAGTAATTAAGGCCGATTTAATCTTATATAACGATTTTTCGTTTGCTAAACGTTTTTATTTTTTCATTTATCCATTGAATTCGTATAATTGTAATAACATAAAATGGTAAAAATGAACTCTGTGGGGCACCTCAGTAATTAGGTGCGTTATGAAGTAATTATGGCCAATGCAGCTGTTAGGTACATAATGAGCTTTCGTCAATTTCATACTTTTTACTAACTTTTAAATATGAAATTCTTTTCTGATTTATACATTAATTTCGTTTTATCATCATGAAAGCAGAGACAAGTGAATTGAATTATAATGAAGTTTTGCTGATACAATCTTCGTAATTACCAAACTTATCAGACATAATCGAGATAGAGCTGATTATTCATTATGGCATACCATCTTATCATAGGATCTAATAGAGGTTCGTTCTCTCGAAATTATCGATACTCTTGCTAAATTGTCAATTAACAGATCTCCGTGTGAATAAACAGCTCATATCACGAAAAAATAGAGGATGAACTTTAAAAATTGACATAACCCGCAGCACTAACGCCGTTCTAATTTCCAACCTGTAAAGGCTTAACTGTCGTACATTTTATTTTTTTTGCAATAACCAACTCCTTGCATAGGTATACATTCTATGATGCACATGAGCGTTCGATAAAGCTGCATATCGCGTCTTTTTTTTGTTTAATTTTACATGCCACCGTGTTTCGTGCGAGCTGATAATTACTTACACGCGGCCAATTTCTGAATCGCAAATTTTTTACAAGCGGATTTCTTTTAAAAATCTCTCCGTCAATCTGTTTTCATCGTAGTACGTCGGATACGGGCTGATATTATCTGATCCCTAAAAACGTCATGCATCCACACGTCACTCCCTCTCTTTACCTCCCCTCCCCCCCCTCCCTCTCTCTCGCCCTCTCCACTCTTTTCCTACTACGGGCTCGCATACAAGACCAAAAATTACAACCGTGGAGGGAAAGTTGTAGATAAGAAAGATTTATTGGGGAATAGGGTGAGTGGACCCTCGGGTCCTCTGGCTCTACTGCGGTGAGAGAGAGAGAGAGAGTGGAAGAGATAGGGACCGACATTATGGATTGTAGGAAAGCTAACAGGGACGGTTATTTTGAGGTATAGTAAGAGAAAGAGTGGGATGTGATAGAGTGACTGGGAAGTAGAATAAGAGTTGAGGGAGAGAAAAGATGAATAACAGTAAAGGAGAAAGTAGGATGTGGGAAGGGGGGCGTAACCCTCTTCTCTTTGGAGAAGAGAGGTTGAGAAAATCAGATAGTGGGATGCGAGATAGGATTTAAGACAGCCATGGTGGATATTGTTGCGCTTAAGAGGTGCTAATATTTCAAATGCCAACTATCTAGTATTTAGCCATCCTCATCTGAAGAAGACCTATTCGCGCATTAAAAATTAAAGTCATACGCGATAGAAGGCTTGTATAAATTAGGAGCGTTCCTCTCACGAGAATTAGGACTCTAAAGTTCGACTTCTGCTTTTCCCAAGAAAGATATTAGATTTGAAAACGTTTTTAATTCATCGGATCTTCAAAAAAGTTTAGACAGCAAATTAAATTAGCTTCTGTCATAAGATTATGGAGTTTAAATTTAGAATTTTTTTCTCCCGCAGTTGAGTTAAATTATCCGAGTTTTGTCATTTCACACCATATTTTAATACAAGTGAATGAAAGTCACTTTTTAGTTTTAAAAGAATCATTACCGATGCAAAATGCGTACGTTCAAAATATTTTTCCCCATTTTTTCTATCGATTATATCAACATCGATTGTTCATCAATTGAAAACCTCATAAATCTTGAAACAGATACTACCATAGCAATATCTTGAAATATCTATATGATAAACATACCTGCCTATTTTATCTCTCTCAACGTTTTTTATTATCCCTTCCTCTGCTTTACTGCATTTTACATCATATTTGAAATTACACAAGTTGTAATATCCGTTAGAAGAAGTATTTGTTATTATTCGAATGGATAATATTGGAATTACGCAATATCCTCAAGTGCGTATCCGTATGTGTATTCGTTAGGTACAAATTAATGTCCCTACAAACACAAGGCCAAATTTCGGTTACTAAATAAATATTAAATTTTCAAATGTAAACTGGCTCAAAAAATAAAAATCGATAGGTCTATTTACCTGGATTGAATTCTGTATTGTATCACCGATAGTCGATTCTAATTTTTTTTTACAAGCGAAGGTTTTCTGGATTCCTCAACTTTTTATAACCCTCAAAGCAATAAAAATTTACAATTTGAAAATTGATATTAAGTCCTTTAATCCATTGACCTTTTTACGTTATTCCTATTTTTAGCCGCTTTCTCGGCATTTCATAGCACATGAAACTTTTATTTGTTGAATTCTCAAATGAAAAATAGCTCTCTTGTAATTGATGAAGTTGTAATTTGTATCATTTTTATGCGTCGACAAATCCATTTTTAAGCTCCATTGTTGATAATAAGGTCTACTGTTTAATTTATCTCCAAAACTATCTTAAGCTATTTTCGAATGTATTTATGTTAAACTTTTAATCCCTTTCTTTCTTTGGTATGTGAACTTAAGATAAAATTTTTACTTCGTGTTAACTCTACAATATTTATTCATGCAAATTTATTTTTTCCCATTTTATCAAACTAAATTTTTACTTCGTGTTAACTGTACAATATTTATTCATGCAAATTTACTTTTTCCCATTTTTCGGACAAAGGTTTTACTTCGTATTAACTGTACAATATTTATTCATGCAAACTTACTTTTTCCCATTTTATCAAAAACAAAATAGAAACTTTAAATTTTCGTTTTATTGCTGAGAATAATGAGAGCAGTTTGTTTGTTTTCTTTTCCCTTTAATTCCCTCCTAACAAGGATTTAACAGCACGGAGAAAGTTCCTTTTTAATAAAATTCTGTAATTTACGCTACCGCGCTCATAAAAATTTCTTGAAAAATTACGAGGTTCATTTCTCTGCAAAGTAAATGCCTCACCTACACCGGTTTAACTTTCGTGCCGATTTTTATGTAAAATTCTACATGACGTTCATAAATTTTAACTGTATTAGAAATAACAATCATCACTAAAGCTGTAACTTCAAATTCAATGTTGCTAATATAAAACATTAGTGTATTATTCGAAACAAAAATTTAATTATTATTTTAAATGTTTTATGGCTTTTCTTTGGAGAGTTATTTTATTATTTGTGAGTGGACTCACGGTATTATTATTTAAGCTTGGATTTGGTCAATGCAAATGGATAATTTTCTTTCTCAATAAAAATATTCGATCGAAATTTATCGTAGTTCCGACAGTAGATTCTGGAAAGAACCTAGAATCTATTATCGGTGAATTACCACTTATAATTACTGCCTTGGAGCTGAAATACGTATTTGATTTTCACAACAACTTTATCGCTTTTGCACAATCCTGATTTATCGGAGTACAAAATGCGAAAAACCTTCCTTTCGAGTCAGTAATGATTCAGCACCACATTTATCGATTGACGGGATTATACCCTAAAATAAACCATAAATATAATCCCAGCTTTTACCGGATTCGAAGAGGAAAGTTAGGAAAACCCCATCGCTCCCCACAAATACGCAACGCTTAGAGACTGCGGCAGTCTTCACCACTACTATCCCGTTTAACTTTACCGTGGGCGACCACGTGACATTCCGCTTCAACGCCGCTGCCCTATACCCGTCGGTCTCCTTTTTTTTATCCCTCTCGGCTATCGAAAGCGAGGAAGGAAAGGGTAGAAGGCGGGACGGAGTGGGAGGAGCCTTCGTCCCATAAGTTAGATGTGCGTAAGGCGGAAGGGCACGTGGGTTGCTATGTAGAGAGAGAGAAAGAGAAATAGCGAGCGAGAGAGAGCCAAGCGCTGTCGCACGCATGCTGATGAAGGAGAGAGAGAGAGAGAAGAATTGGAAGAAGAGAGGGAATCAGAAGGCATTGATGGGAATCCGGAGTGGGAAAAGAGTGATGGTGGAGGAGGAAGGGGAGTAATCGGGTCGGAGAAGGGGTAGCCAGGAGAAGGATAAAAAAGGGGGCGAAAGGGGTAAGGGGAGGTGGGAGTTATTGGGAGATTTAAGCGCGTGTGGTTTTCGGGTATGCCGTGGGTTGGGTGTGGTGATGAGAGCGATTGTCAACGGCGAAAATTTCGAGTCTGGCGATGCGTGGCGATGAAAAGATAAAAATGATGTCCGTTAGACGTGTTTTCGGTTGAGATGCAAAATTAACGACTCATATTAGTTTTTGCGCGCCGATGGAGAGTTCTTTGTGCACGAAATTAAAATCGAGGTTTATTCTGCAGCGATAAGCTATGTCCGTCCAAATCCCCGATTTATTTATTTTATGCTGCGGCCTCAAACTTTCACCGACGCCGACGAAGGATCTTTTGTGAAAAAATAATTTTTTTTTAGATTATTAAGTGTTGATAAGCAATATCTGCCATGAAAATTAATCGTTGCCGTACCGCTTTCACCAGTGCGAAGGTTGTGTTTTCAGGTGGTATATTTATTAAAGATACACACACACACACACCTATATATATATATATATATATATATATATATATCCCTTCCAACTGCCTCAGTTCACTGCCTCAAAGTCGGCGGAAGGGTGTAAACGGAGGCTAAAGGGCGAAGAACAGTGGTGTCCTCGGACACCGGTAGGTTCAACCATGCTGTGAAGTCTTTCTGCAATATCTCCGGCCAAAGTGAAAGAGGTACTCACCAACCCGCTCTGGGCCAGCGTGGTGTTTTAAGGCCCACAATCCCCCCATGACATGTACACCCATAAAAAACGGCCCTCATTCTCCGGAGGCTGGATTGCCTCTGACCGTGGCAGTGGTCAGGAACAAGGCAGGAAGGCAGAGGGTGCTAAGAATCCCCGGAGGTTAAACGCCCACTGCCACTCTTTCTCATCCTTACCCAATTCCTTTAACCTCAACCTAACTACCTTTAACTGCCGGACTTTGTCCAGTGAAGATAAACTTCAAGAGCTCCAAGAACAACTGGAGAAGATCAAGTGGGACATTTTAGGACTTAGTGAGGTGAGAAGAAAAGGTGAAGGCCTATTGGAGTTGAAGAGTGGAGATATTTTTTATTACAGGGGAACTGACACAGGAAGAACAGGAGGTGTTGGATTCATCATCAACAAAAAATTGAAGAATAATATCGTGGAAATGGAAAGTTCATCCGAGCGGGCAGCTAGACTAGTGCTTCAAATAAATAAAAGATACCAACTTCAAATAGTCCAAGTTTATGCGCCAACGTCATCATACTCGGATGAGGAAGTGGAAGATTTTTACCAAGAAGTTGGAGAACTGCACGACAAAGGAAGCTGCCATCTAAAAGTGGTCATGGGTGATTTCAATGCCAAGGTAGGAGAACAAAAGGAAGACGACAGCGCAGTTGGAAAATGGGGCTATGGAGACAGAAATGAACGAGGGGACCGCCTTGTAGACTTTGCTGAATGTACTAGTCTATATATAATGAACACTTTCTTAAAAAAGAATCCCAATAGAAAATGGACCTGGAAAGGACCCAATGGTACCAAAAACGAAATTGACTACATACTAGTAAATAAGATGCAATTGGCTGAAGACTGTTCCGTCCTCAACCAGTTTAAAACTGGAAGCGACCATCGCTTGGTAAGATGCAGAATAAAATTCAACTCAAAGTTAGAAAGACAGAAGCTTATAAAGAAGAAGCCTAAGTCTATTATCAACACGCAGGTGCTAAAAGAACGAAAAGAAGAATTTCAGCTCCAACTGAAAAATCGATTCAGTGCACTGGAAGACCAAGAAGTTGAATCCCAATTTATAGAGATACTCAAGGAAACTGCTGAAGAAATAGGCGGAACAGTTAAAACAAAACCAGAGAAAAAGTTGACTGAAAAAACAAGACTGCTGATGGAAAAAAGAAGGAAAATGTTAATTTCTAATGATCCTAAAGAAATGATCCATTTTGCAGAACTAAACAAAACTATAAGGAAGTGCATCAAGGAAGATGTGAAAAAATATAATTATGAACTAATCGAGAAAACCATAGAAAACAATAGGAGTTACAAGAAAATGAAGCAACATCTCTCGATCGGAAAGAGACAGCTGGTGGCCTTGATGCTAGAAGACGGCTCCATAACCCATAGTAGGAAACTGATCCTGAAACGGGTACAAGAATTTTACACCAAGCTGTATGAGGATCCTCTAGGAAATGATGAAGTAAATGATGATGCAAACATGCCCACCGAAGAGGTCCCAGGTATCCTTCCGGAAGAGGTGAGACACGCAATCAGAAGTATGAAGAATGGAAAAGCATCTGGAATGGATGGTATCACAGCGGAAGTATTCAAAGCAATGGGGAATCATACGGAAACAATTCTCGCTAAGATTTTTAATTCCTGTCTGAGGAAGAAAAAGATACCAGAAACATGGAACCACGCATGTATTATCCTTCTGCACAAGAAAGGTTCCAAAGAAGACTTGAATAACTACAGACCGATCAGCCTACTCCCAACAGTCTACAAAATATTCACCAAAATACTCACTATGCGCCTTCAAAACCATCTTGATTCTGCCCAACCCAGAGAGCAAGCTGGATTTCGCAGTGGGTATAGCACGATGGACCACATCCAAGTCGTGAGAGAGGTAATCAGTCGGACCAACGAGTATGAATTACCTCTATGTATGTGCTTTATCGACTACGAGAAAGCATTCGACTCTGTCCGAACTTCGTCGGTGTTACGTGCACTAAAGAAACAAGGAGTAGAAGAAACGTACATAACCTTGATCAAGAATATCTACGAAAATGCGACAACATCTGTCCAGCTGCATGAAGAGACGAGTGCCTTTAAGGCCGAAAAGGGAGTGAGACAAGGAGATACTATGTCCCCTAAGTTATTTACAGCAGCTCTAGAG
Organism: Uropetala carovei; assembly: GCA_036926305.1. Classification (NCBI taxonomy): domain Eukaryota; kingdom Metazoa; phylum Arthropoda; class Insecta; order Odonata; family Petaluridae; genus Uropetala; species Uropetala carovei. Next base: position 2,020,451 of record JAXCHB010000076.1, read on the forward strand.
GAAGTATTCAAAAGGCTAGACTGGGAGGAAAAAGGCATAAAGGTAAATGGAGAATATCTGAGTCACCTGCGCTTTGCAGATGATATCATACTGTTCGCAGGAAGCCCAGAAGAGCTCCTTAGAAGAACTGAAGAGCTTGAGCAAGCAAGCCGAGAAGCTGGACTTAAGATGAATCTTAATAAAACAAAGGTTATGTACAACTCCTTCACAAATTCTGAGAAGATACATATCAACGGAGCAGAACTTGGAGAAGTAACCAGCTATGTTTACTTAGGTCAACTCATCACTACTGATGGTTCGCTTCTTGGAGAAATCAACCGGAGAGTGAAGATGGCATGGAGTGCTTTTGGCAAGAATGCGAACATCCTTAAATCAAATATTCCAGTCTTCCTAAAAAGGAGACTGTATGACCAATGTGTTCTGCCTGTTCTGACATATGGTTGTGAAACATGGACCATGAATGCCAGAATGATACAGCGCCTGCAAACAACACAGAGGGGCATGGAGAGATGCATGTTAGGGATCACCCGAAGAGACCGCAAGAGGAACGACTGGGTAAGAAAGAAGACGGGAGTCTGTGACGTGATTAGAAGAGTGAAGGTGTTAAAATGGCAGTGGGCGGGCCACATTGCTAGAAGAAATGACCAGCGTTGGACGTCCAGTATCATCGAATGGATCCCAAGAAACATCAAGAGACCAAAAAGAAGACCGAAAGACAGGTGGGACAGAGAGCTTGTTAAGTTCTTGGGGCAAACTTGGAGGAGAGAGGCAGTTGACAGGGAAAACTGGAAGAGTCTGGGGGAGGCCTTCGTCCGTCAGTGGACTGAAAAAGGCTGATGATGATGATGATGATGATGATATATATATAAATACTAAGGAAGAGGAAAGGTAAGTAAGGATATTTTGGGCAACTAGGTGTTGAAGGAAACCCAGTGAACACTTACCGGAAGTAGAGCCGCTGGGGTGTTGGAGAGACACATTTGTAGAGGTTAGAGCTTTCGGGATGATCCCTTCGTCAGCACAAGAGAGACACAAATGTGTCTCTCCAACACCCCAGCGGCTCTACTTCCGGTAAGTGTTCACTGGGTTTCCTTCAACACCTAGTTGCCAAAAATATATATATATATATATATATATATATATATATATATATATACAGGGCCGTGGGTGAGGCGGCGAGGCAACCGCCTCAGGCGTCTCTCGAAGGGGGGCGCCAAAATTTGACAAAAATGAAAACCTATCAAAATAAATTCATAAGGCCAGCGAGGCCAGGGGGCGCCATATTATATATCACCTCAGGCGGCAAAATGTCTGGGCACGGCCCTGTATGTATGTGTGTGTGTGTGTGTGTATATACACACACACACACGAAACGGAGCATCTCTATCTATAAGATCTGGTTAGAAATGATTAGGTTTCACTTGATTTGTCCCTTTTTGTGCTTGAACTGCCACCCCAGCCATAATAACTGAATTTAAATGTCAATTATCATAAATTATATCATTTTCTTCGTTAGAACACACCGCGAAAAACTAGCGCATAGTTGAAGTACCCCAGATGCAACCAGAGGAATTGCGACTATTAAAATCGCATTTATAATTACGTTAACGCTTCAAATGTATTTATGAAAACTAAAACTCATGATTATCCAACGAAGTAAGACTGAATTCGTATAAAATATTATTAAATAAATTAGACTTTGTTAACTGTTTTAAAGTAATTATTTAGTAGCCAACAACTTTTTCCTATCATCGTTTGAAAAAAAATTGCAAGTTATAAATGTCGGAATCAAACGAGCGAAAAACAAGAGACGCAATTTCGTCGCCTTTTTTGTCTGATAGTTAAGAAGTGGAGAAGATTTCGTTTACCAACTAAAGCTATAAAACCTTCATCAAAACTACAAATCTCATAAAGACCTGGCGATTGAGTCGAGAAGAATTCTAGCGTCTGAAAGGGAATGGCGGGTACATAATGTGTGGCCCTAAATGGGCACGAGGGAGAGGGAGAGAAACAGAGAGAAAGAGAGAGAGAGAGAGAGAGAGAGAAAGAGGGGGTAAGGGTTCCATCGCGGTTAAAATGAACCGGAGAGGCTGTAAAGAGTATGGCGGCACTTAAAACGAGTGGGGTCAAATCGTCACCATTGAGGAAAGGGAAGAAGAAAGGGAGATATTGAGTTTCGTGAAAAGGGAGCAATGAAGGGGAGAGGAAGGAGGAGTACCTATAGGGCAGCAGGATTGAACGGAATTGAGGCAGGGGGAAAGAGAAGAGTGGAAGTATAGATGAGCGCGATAGGGGAGTAGAGCGGGGAAGTGAGATACGTACGAGAGAGAGAGAGAGAGAGAATGGGAATAGTTGGGGAACAAGATAAGGTAGAGTTAAAGAGTAGGAAGAGAAGAGCAAAAGAGAGGAGAGGGAGATGGATGATAGTAACGGTGTAAGGAGACAGACAGACAAACAAACCTCTTTATTGAGAGAGAATTTAGGGTCTCTTCTTACCTGGGAGACGAGGGAATGAGAGAGAGGAGTGAGAGAGAGAAAGGATAACGTAGAGGGAATGTGAGAGGGAGAGAGGGATGACAGGAGATATGATGGAGTTAAAAGAGGGAAAGGGAGAAGAGAGGAAAGTTGAGGTGAAGTGGGATATAAGTGGGAGAAGATAAAAGATAGAATACATATGGTGGATAGTGAGATGGAAGAGAGAGAGAGGAGGGGGAAGACAAGATAGTATAGAGGATGGAGAGAGGTTTGAGAGAGAGGAGAAAGGAGAGAGGATGGAAACGGGGGGAGAGGGTGAATTGAGACAGAGAGGAATGAAAGTGGATGTGCGATAGAGGTGAGGGAGGTACAGGAAGTGGAGATGGTGTGCGAGAGAGTGCAGAAGGTATTACTCGAGGGAGGTAAGGGTGATGAACAAGAGTAAGGAGGATATGCAGTAAGGGTTGCGGTGAGCACGGAGAGGATGGTAACGAGGGAGGAGTGATGGGGAGGGGCGTGGCGGGAAAGAGAGGGAGGAGGAGGAGGGACAAAGGGCGATTCCGGAGGCTCAAGGGGGTTGGGTCGTGGTAGTGGGCGGGCTTTCGTGGAGAGTCGAGGGGGAGGAATGATGAGGGTATTTATAGCGTGCGAATTTCGCTCTTCCACTCCAACCCCTCACACGCCGCTATCTCGATCTAACTCTCCCTGCAACACAAACCCCTTTCTCTCTCCCCCTTTTACGGTTACCTCACCAACACCCCCTCTCCCCTCCCACTCTCTCTCTCTCCTACTTCCTCCCATATAGTCTCCCGACCGCAACGCCATCGCTCCACCTCTACGCGTCTGTTCGTGTGTGTGTTCGTTCGGGAGGAGGAGGAAGGGGCGTATATATACACTTATATTTAAGGCGCCATCCATATATTAGCGTGGGTGGCATCGAAACGGGAGAAGAGGAAAAGCTCGGCTTTTTTTATTGTAGGTTTTTTTAATTCTTTTTTTGTCCAGCGGTAGCTGATAAGGGCGGGCCGATCCCGCAAAGCGGGAGAGAGCTGCGGGAAGGTGAGGAATGGAGGAGGGGGAGAGGAGGAGAAAGAATAAAGAACGGTTGTTTTGAGGGGGAGGGTTGTTTGCGCTCGGGAAAGGGAAGGGTTAGAGAATGAATTTAGGAGGAAGCCTAGGAAAGGTTGGCCCAGCGTAAATAAATGAATAAATAAATGTTTGTCTGTGTAAAGTAGGTAGATGCTGTCGTTATTGATCTTGCGAAAGCTTTTGATGTGGTCAACCTCGAATTACATCTTATAAAAGTTACGAAAATGAACTTATATCAAAGAATTGTTAGGTGGATCAGAAGTTTCCTCGTGGTGGAAACTCAAAAAATAAAAGTCGGAGATAATTTGGCAAAACCGATTCGGTGTACTATACGTAGAAGTTCCTCACGGTAGCACACTAGGACCTATTTTAATGAATGTAAATTACACATATTCACATGCATGCATGTATATAATCGCATAATTTCGCTCGAATAAAGAAGCTTATAAATAAATATATATATATATATATACACACACACATGCAAAAGAAATTTGCAAGAGGGTAAAGGGGGAGGTATAGTAGGCCTGGCATAGGGAGGAGCAACATTAGAGAGGTGGAAGGGGTGGATTGTAAGGGCACGCGAGTGGGGGAAGGTACGGAATTGAAGGAGACAGGAAGTCATTCGGGTAGAGAATGTATGTGGACTTTTGGAGTCGTGCCATGTTGTCGCGGCCAATGAAATAAATTAACGGGGTGGAAGGGCGGGAGATTTAGACGGGAGAGAGGGGTGGGGGGAGAAACGTGCGAAATGGAGGAGGGAAGGCTGGTTTCGCATCGCCTTTTTCAGGTTGGAACGATCCCTCCTCCCTCCCCCTCCCCCGTCCAGACAGCAATCTGCCTTGCACTAGGAAGAAAATCTTATTTTTTAAAGGCCCTTATTCTTCAATATCTCCAAGATTTTTCTTCCCATGTCACCCAAACTGCCTGTCCTAACTGTTCCGCGTCTGACAACTTTTCACGCCACACGCTTCCATTTAGATTTCAGTTTTTCTCTCTTCCCGTTTTCCTCTTTCCTTCCTCTAGTTTCCTTTCTCCCCATAGGCGTCCCCTTACCTCCCTTCATCTCTCTCTCTCTCTACCTCTGGCCCCTCTTCCTTTACTACAGCCAAGTGTTTCCGCGTCTATATTGCTTTCTTAGATGGCGAACCATGTGGAATGAAAGATGGGCCGTTAAGGGCAATGTATGCGGAAAGTTTCTCGTTTCGGGAGAGTTAGACGCACCACCTTAGATTAAGTATGCCCGGGTATAAGCGTAGCAAAAGAATCTATCGACTGTGTCTGTGACAAGTAATTGCATGGCTACTGCGATACGGGCTGTTTATTTAATGCCGTTTACTCAGTAAATTTTCGAATAATTTCGGCTGAATCGTAAAAGTTGGGGATAAATTCAGTGGTAAGGTCAAACTTTCGCCTTAAAGCCATTTCATTTTACATTAACGTCCAGTAAAATAAAGTTTGGTAACGAATTTCGTCTTTTAAATTTTCTTGCTTAAAAGCAAATGCAGGCACTACCGTTTAACTTAATGGCGTATAGTTTCCTTTGCTTATATTTTCCATAAGATTTTTCTGGCGTTTGAACTTTAAAAGTTCGTATAATACTGTTCCTGGCCCTTTCAGAATGTTTTATAACATGTCTTTTTAGCTTTGTTGTGCACTGCTTTTGTTCAGTTTTTTCCTTTATCTTTAAGGAAGTTTAGGGCCTGCTTTTACATTTTCTTCATCCAGAGCTATCGATCATTAGTATTACACTCCACCGCTTACTTCACGACATGTGCATAATAACCCACTACCAAATTGGACAAAATATATTACTATAATTAACTTAATATACAATATATCATTTTTATCAACAAAAACATTATTACAGGATGCGTATTACTATTCTTGAATTCTCTGCTAAATTTTATTTATAAAGCACACAATTCATTTTACACATTAAATTTGGATTTTTATATATCAAATTCCCTATCTCGGTAGTATTGGATATATTTTTTATTCGATATTGGAAATTGTTAAATATATTTTTGAACCGAGGGAAATCTATATAAATAAAATATATCATTTTATCTGGATTTACGCGAATGACAGAAAAATTAGAATAATATTTTTAAATTCTGTCGCGATAGCATAGCACTATGAAATATGAATATGAATTATTATAAATAAATTAAATATAACGCACTCGGATGTTCGAAACTGTTTCTACGTGAAAATCGAACTGCGCAAGTCATGCGGAATATTAATAGGAAAACTAAAATAACGGTTCGTTGCGGCCGTATCCGGGAAAAATAAAATGCTGCGCATATGTTTCGTTACTTTAATTTCGCCACGCCAGGAACATAGGGGACAATGGACCCAGAACGTAATGTTGCAAAAATACGTGATTTTCCGCTCCCTATCTTCTCTCCTTTCTTCTCTCTACCCCTGCCTTCCAAAGCCTATCTCGCTTGCCTCGCATATCTCTATTCTCTTCCTCCATTCTTTTCCTCCCTTTCTATTTCCTCCTCACCAAATCTCAAAATGTTAAATATGATATCACGTTTTGCAGGTTTTTTGTATCCCCCTTCTTGCGTTGGCTTTCCCCGTTGAAGTGGTATTTTCAAGGTGTATTTCTTTTGTTTTTCCTTAGTTATTACCTACAAATACAATTCTCTATTTATTTACAACTTGACTGTATAACTTACTTTAAACGTATTCGCGATTTGTAAATGTCAGAGGGTTAAATGGAAGAAGAGATTTTTTTAGTCTCAATCTCTCCTCAACAGACATCGATCCATCTCCTCAGTAGTTCTCTTCCTCGTTTCTCCATTCATCTCCTTTGCTTTGCTCCTCATCTACTCCCCTCTACCACCATCCCTTCTCGGTCTCACTCCATTTCTTTATATATTCCCCACTCCTCCCTACAGATCCTTGATTAACCCGCTCGCCATCCCCATATTTTACCCCGCCTCTATGTTTTAACATTTCTATTAATATATTCTTCCATGCAAAATTCAAACCAGACAAAACAATCGCTCGTTGAAATCAGTCACCGGAGTTCGTGACCCATTTTTTTCGAGCGCACCGTCGCAGTTTCGCGAGGAAAAAAATGAAATCACGTATTTTCCTGGTAACGGAAAGTACCACGGAACAACATCGCGTCAGTATTTCTCGATACGCGAGAGTCGGTTTATATATATTTTTTTTTTCCGTAGATAAGGCCGTGCTAGATTTCACTGTCAAGCGGAAAGGGACACTTTCTCGGCAGCCAATTTCACCGGGACTCTTTCTTTGTAACGTGGCACACTCTCAGAATCTGTCGCTTTTTATCCTCAGAAATAAAAAGTAACATTTGTTGCTTCCGCCCCTTCCTAATTGATCTTTTTACTCTCCGATTTTATTTACTCCCTAGGGTGATCGGAATCTTTCAGAAAGATTTTTTCCGAGGCGATTTTATTATTTCATCTCGGGAAACGCGCTTGTCGCCATGTCGTAACGTCTTTA
>JAXCHB010000076.1:2032500-2075000 GCA_036926305.1 Uropetala carovei
CAATAACAGGTGAGAGGGGGAGAAATCGATTGGGTTGTTAAGGGTGATTAACAATTCTGCACGTAGTTAATACTCGAGTAAAAAATGATTTTTTCCTTTAAAACCCAAAAAATAAGATACAATTTTTTTCTGGCATCCGAAGGAATTATTTTTTTCGCCTTTGCTAATCAAACTTAATTGCACCAGCGACCGAAATACTGTGGACACCTATTTAAGCGAGGTAAATGGGGCCGAGAGGTAGTCTGGATAATCAAGAGTCCAGTTAATCCAGAATTATATTTTCGGCTTGGAGAAAGGATAAATTAAAAAGTGCATGGCATAAAAATCACATTTGAGCATTCGTTAAACATTAAGAGAAATAATTTTGAAATTATAGGCACTGCATACAACCATAAACTCTCTTCTTTCTTGGTTAAACCAAAGGTCCAATTTGTCATCTATTAGCTTGGATTTATTTAAACTGGAAAGAGAAGTTAAAGACATGTTCTGAGTAGAGAGATGTGTTAATCTTCACCATTTTTCTTCTAGTCTGTCGTCTATTTCTCCCAAACACCTGAATCACTAGCAACTTTTTCCAATAGTACACTTTTGTGGTATAGTATTTTTATTGGCTGTGTTTTATTTACCATATTCGGTATTTCTCTTTCAACGGTTATAGAAATTAAACAAAGCGAGACAACATCAATCTCTAATGCCTACATCTGAATATGACACCGAGAGAAAAAATCTTGTTGTAATAGCAGTCGGAAACAAGACAGATTTTCAAAGTAAAAGTGAGAAATAAGCAGACGACAGAAGAGGAGAATTCACGGCAATTGGAACGGCTCTGCGGAATTTTGCATAGTAACATTAACAAAATTACGATGTAATACGTATTTTAACTTCATTTTCAGACAAAGACGTATCAAGATAAGGATTCAGATGAAAGAGTACAGTTATGCTGGAGAATAAGTTATGAAGTAAACATTTGAATGCCGTTCAGAATTAATGTGAGAATACGTTTATACCAGGTTTACGCATTATACATCAGTGTTTAACGTTCATTTCCCAATATATGTTATACCAAACTACCGAGGTTAGTGATTTTGAATTATTCAGTTTCCTTTCCCTTCAAACTGTATCGGCGACCAACTAAGTAGCTTCTATCCCCTTTTATATAAAAAAGTCAAAACCGTAACATATTATGATAGATGACCCCCCCCCCCCTTCACTTACGCTATAAAAAAACATGGAAGGATTTATGGCCAAGGATTGAGAGTGGCAATGCCGTTTGCGATGGTTCTATGCGTATACGAGGAGACAAGATGGAGGATGAGAGAGGGGGAGGGGGGCGTGGGGGGCGGAGAACGGGTCGAAGGGGTGAGGAATAGGAATAGAATGTTTAGAGGCCGTTTGAGTGACGGAACACGGAGTAGAACTCTTTCCGTGCACTTTGCGCTCCCCCCGCAACTTTCTACCTCTTTCTTTCCGTTTCCCCTCTCTCTGCTCTTTCCAACCTTCCCATTCCATTTTTTATCATTCCACCCTCTTCCTTCTCTTTAAGAATGGAAGCACTCTCCTACGCCTGGCAGAATGGAGGGGTTGGGGAATTGGGCAGAGGCGGGGAGGGAGCAGAAATGAGGGGTTTGCATTGAAGGGATTCCCTCTTAAAAAATCCAAGATCCACTCTCACTCTCTCTCTCTCCTACCTCTTTCTCTCTCTCCATGGTCCTCTTACTACCTCTCTCGCTTTATCTCGTTCATCTCAGCCTCGCCCTCTCTTTTTTCTCTCGCTCACGTTCCATTTTCGCCGCCGTAAACACATTCCACACTCTTCCGTTCTAGTTGTCTCTCTTTCTTATGAGAAATATAAATTCCAAATGTCTACGTTTTTGTAGCACAAACGTTTCACTTCTTGATCGATATCGTGGTGGTTCGTGCTAATGGAGGCTGATTTTATAGAAGATACTGACCGAATTAGAGTTATGAAAATGTATTCGATATACGTGGTTATGTTTTATTTTAAATGGTAGATCATGACGTTATACTCTTATGAGGGAAAGTATGATTCATATGCGAATTTGAAAATCTACATGTATTTTCTGACCCGCAATCGAAATTTCAACTTAATTAAAAATTTCGCTTCCTTCATTGTTGCGCGGTAGGTAAGCTACTATGATTATCCTTCAATAATGGTTTTTGTGCCCCTCTTAAGGAGTTTAGCATAAAACAGTAAATTTTTTGTTATACCATTAACGTACTTTTCTATCCTTGTGTTAATTTTTATTTATATGTAATAATAATAATCACCAAATACGAAATTTATCTAATTTTTCTATGATGTTGTTTCTTTATTTATCTTCCTAAAGACATATTTATGCTATCTGTAGAATAAATCGGGTGTTAATTTATCAGTTCTTTTTACGTCTCACTGAAAGTCAGTTGCCTTATCTTTCTTTGTATGAGAAGTACATGTAACTCGAATTTTCAGAAAGACTTTTACGAAGAGTTTCATATTCGAATAAGGAAATAGATACTTTAACAGTTTATTGGATTAACTAAATTAATTTACTCAGCATCCAATTTCCGCGAAAAGGCTTTCAGCGGTTCAACGTCACTTACAAACCAAAAGGACAAACTAGAACGTTTAAACTATAGAAGAGTGCTAAATGAAGACGAAAATTATTCCCTACGAAGGGTTAAAATGCCGACGCGTAATTGGGTTCGAACGTGGAACCGCTGAATGGAAAACTACCCTCTAAACCGCTCTTAACCGCAACACTTGACTCCCTCTTCTTAAGATGCTTCCCACTTAATCCTCTAACAATATATTTCTCTTTCTCCTTGACTCTCTCTCTCTCTCTCTACCACTCCCTCCCTACTTCCATCACTTTTCTCTCAGTCCCTTCTCTCAAACACTCTCCACTTTGTAGTCCCCGTTCATCATACGCTGCTGCCCACTTCACTTCCTTGCCCTCTCAATCGCCATCTCTCTTTTCCACTCTTCTGTCATCCACTCCATTTCCCCCTCTTTCTTTCTCTTTGTTCCTTTCTCTCTTTTCCCTCCGCCTTACTTTCCCTCTCTCTCTCCTCCCCTTTCCTACCGACTCAGCCACACCCTTAAATCCGAAATTAGCTCCTCGATCCTAAAAACCTCCTACCTTCCCTCTCTCTACCCACCACTTTCCTTCCCTCCTCTCTACCTCCGCCTACTCTCTCTGCAGTCTTCATTCTTCACACCCACGCTTTGGCCCCCCCTCTCTCTCTCTCTCGCGAAACCCTTTCCTCGAGAACGAGAAAATTGCGAGGGGAAGAAGTGTCATTCCATCTTCATCATTCTCTCATTAACCGCCTTACTTAAACATTTTTGTCGTTTTTTAGTTGTTTTACTCCTCACTTTCTCTCTCTCTCCCCGTTTTTTTCTTTTTCTGGATGTACGCGGGTATGAAATGTTCCTCTCATTTTTTTATCGAGAATCCGCCAGACTATTTCGTCTTTATTTTGAAAGCCCTCTCTCTCTTTGTACCTTTTTTTCAGTTCACCATGAAATTTTTGCAACGCGAGTGTTGACCGACTTGAAGTGAGGTAATTGGAAATAAATTCTGTGGCATCAAAACATATGTACTGTTCTTAAAATATCAATGAAATTTGCCAGTAGATTGTAATGTCTTACTTTTATTAATATCTAACGTTTATGAACGCCAAAAGTCTTCGATTTATGTTGAAGATGCGCTCCCTGAAACACTGAGTTAAAAAAAACGAAATAAATCGAAACGTGCTTCTCTAATATGCATTAAGGGCCTGTTGCTGGGGATTTTTTGCCATTATCTGCGGAATGAATATTTAATAAGTCACAAATTACAGCATTTATTATAACGATCATTAAATGAAATGATTAAATAATGGGTTGAAGGCTGTATAGGTGAGAAGTAAGAAGGGCAATATCATTACTGCCTGTCTCTTTGCCTTAATGTGATTTACTGAATTCCCCTTCTTGGAGTGAAAAAGAATGAAGAGACACTAGGAAATCCTATTCCTTTAATAAATGACGTTATATCGAAAAACCATAATCGGAACAGCGAAAATCAAGGTTTTCTGTGCTGTAAAATAAAGTTAATGTTGCCCTATTATTAGAAGTACATTATACAGTAGCGTTTATTTATCAATGACTTCACAATAATTTTCATAGCAATTGCTTTGTGAGTGCCGAAAGATTCGGAGTAAAAATTATTTAGGATTCGAAATTGCGGCGTTCTTTTCACGCGTAGCATTTTCCACATTACGCGTAATGGCGCGTTGAGCTGGCACTACTATTCACCCATTCATTTCAACGTTAATTACGGCCATTACAACCGAACATTAACTATATCCTTCCATTTTATCTAACTTTCTCTCGCCTTGCCTTCCCTCTTTACACCCGACTTTTTCATTTCTCCTTATCTTCGCGTTCCCTCTTAAAGATTATCCTCCATTCTCTCTTCTCTTTTCTCGAGTCTCCTCTCCTCCTCTTCAAGCATACTACCCCCACCCTCACACCGCAGAATTTCCCCATCCCTCAAACCCTCGTCACTCTTTCGCCCAAAACCTCTCTACCCATTGTTCCTCCCTTATCTCTCAATCTCTACCTCCCTCCCTCTCAGTCTCCTACTATACCCGCAGTTCCCTTTTCGCAAACCTTCTCTTGACTCTCCTTACTTCCTCGCCTCGCCTCCTGATAGGCTTAATAATAACGAGAAGATTCTCAGGTGCTGGGCAACGAGGCTTAATAATGCCAGAACGAGAGGATTCTCAGGTGCTGGACAACGGATCGAATTTGGTGCGTCCTAGAGCTTTGTCGCATGATTTCTTTTTATCTTTGTCCTAAACGTTCTTCACATAAAAAAGAATGGTCACACCAGATTTTTCTGTTCAATCTCCCGGTGAATGACTAAAAAAAAGAGTAATTAGATAGCTCAAGTTGAACAATTGGATATAGTGGCGTCCTCTTTTTGCACTTCCTCTTTTTAAAAACAATTTCCTGCAACGTAAATGCATCACGATATTCAAATATTTGCCTATAGTTACTTAGTTGGTTCAGTCTTCCGTATCTAAATACCGTACCGTAAATACCTTTCCTTAATCTTGTCACAACCATTCTCTTCTTCTGTATTATATTAAGTTCGCCTACCCTAACATTTTGCATCTTTATCATCATCACCCTTTCTTTCATCTTCTTACCGATTGCTTCTTAAAAATTATCTACCAACGTCATGTATCTTTATAATTACTATGATTAAAATAGAGGTAAATTTGATGATTACCAATTTATTTTTTACTCAGCTGCAAATCTGTGCGTCTTTTAAACTAATCGCTCGATTAAGAAAAAGTAAACGGGTGCTTTCTTTACTAAATATGTACTTGGCACCGGCAATGAATTTCACCGACTCCCAAAATCGAATTGTTTTTTTTGTGGAAATTGTATCGCCATCAATTTTCCCTGAGAGACCGTGCTTTGTTTTATCGCCTGTGCCTTTTCCTTTCACCGGAGAAATGTTTCTTTTATTAATCTTGTAAAATAGGCAGAATTATTCGCGTCTTTCGTTCCGCCTTCGTTCTTTCCAATTTCCTTCCATGAGCGCTTCCATATCCCCTTCTTCTCTCCATCTCCTGCTACCATCAAAACTGTTCCGCACACTTGAACCACCGAAACAACATTACATCTCGATTTTGCCTCCTCCTAAAGAGGAAAAGTCGATTCGATTTAGTTCAATTCCTTCCTTTCATACACATCGTTTCCGGTCCTGTCGCTTTATTCTCCTTTAGCGAAAGAGAGTGGGTGGCAGTAACGTCAAGAAAGCCCTCCTGAACATCGCATCCTTTCCTCCTTTCCCAAACTTAATCCTAAACCTCGCTTAAAATATTCCTTTTTCCCTGTATCCCACCTTCCTTCCAAAACTCTCCCTCCATCAACTGTATCTCCGCCCTTCTTCCCCATCCACTCTTTAACTCCCACTCTGAACCGAATGCTTCTCTCCCCCAACTACCCCCTCCTCCCCCCCTCCTCCCCCACGCCTCATTCTCGCCGCAAAGCGTGAAAGTGGTCCTCTCCTAACCGAACCCACCGAAATCGCAATAAGACGCCGGGAGTTGAGTGCGAAGAGGATTTATCGTCCGTCACCGAAGTCTGCGTCACCGCCTTCTCCGAAATCCCTTTCTGGGCGATGTTTTCTTTAGTGTCGTCGTCAAAGTTTCAGCGGCAGGGGGATGGGAAGAGGAGAGAAAGATTAGCTTCCATCTCCATCATTTTTTCGCTCAGTCTCGGAGCAAACAGCGCTTAGCCAATAAGCCACAAATGAAAAGATTTTTTTTCGTCGAAAAGGAGCGAGCGAGTGAAAGTTTCCGAGCCTGTGAGTCAAAAACTGTTATGAAAATCGTCTGCCACAATCCGAGGGTTCGTTCTTTTTTATATAAATCGGAATGAAATTTTCTCCGAAAAGAAAGATGGTCGAAAATTTTCCCGATAATAATATCTGTAAGGTTAAAGTGATTTTTTTTCATTCTTCTTTGCTAGGTCTTTCTAGCATATTTATGCCGTTAAAGAGTTTTCTTTAAAAATTGTTATCTAGTTGCCTTTTCCGGTTCATGAACGCTATCCTATCCAAAAGTATACATATCACCATTAAATTAGTTAGCAATATGAATAACTAGCAGATGTGCCCGTTAAATTTCAACGGATTTAGTGAATCTAAAACTTCGACATTGTAACATGTTACATCGCAAGAATAAGATAATAGACAGTTTTAGCCGTCGAATAAAGCAAAAATGAAGAAGACTAGTTTGCAATTACCTATTTAGATGAATGAAAGAAGAAAATCTTGCACTCTGAAAAACCAAAGATTACGTGTAAACTTATGGGAAAATAATTACTGAATTAAACACACACCCCCCCCCCCCTCCCAGTTTTTTATCGCCATATAGCCTATGGTAAAATTATATACCTATGCAAAGTTTCGTGACGATATCTTCAAAGGTTTGAAAATCACAATTTGAAGACAATCTACGTCTAATTATTTAAGTTACATAGTTTTAAAACAGTTTGCTTTGGAGAACTCTACGCCATACGAAAATATCATTAAAACCGTTTATTAGTAATATTTCAGTTAAAATCAACAAATAGTTGGTTGCCATGTAAACGAAGCAAAATCGCACTCAGAAATTGAAAAAAGATATTACGTTGAAATTTTTCATATAAAAAGGCCTCTTGCGACAATGAGAATTGTCATCGTAGCTTATAATTGACATTGTCATAAAACTGATTAAATCAATTAAATTTTTCTGATTCTATACGCATTTTTACGCAAATTCGCTCAGGAATTGGAATCTGTCTTCAGTAAAAATAAACTTTGTTCTTTCCTTCATAGATCGAAGTCTCAAGTTCGTACCATGTCTAAGTAATTTAAAAATTCAAATGAAAAATAAGCTGCACTCATCCCTATATTACATACATACACACACGCGCACGCAGACATACATACATGCACACAAACACTTTGCTTTACTTTATAGATATCTATATATGATTGAGATACCTAATGCCATGTGTTTCATATATTTAGTTAAACCTAAGATTTTTAATTAAAAAACAAAAATTTTTATTTATACCAGTCGATTTAGACTTTTATAAATTTTCTTAAATTAAGTATCTTGATAAATATGAGTTGATAAATAACTCTCCTTAATCAAGGACTAAAACATTAATATTTTAGCCAAAGAAAATTTAATTCGGACACCCTCATTTCTTTCATTAAATTAAAGCTTATTCCAATCTTTCTAATCACTTTTTTGACCTATTCCCTCGTTTTTGTCATTTTTAAAATTAAAATTCGTTAAAATTACCAAGTAAACCAAAACACGTATAGCGCCCATCGTCGAAACAAAGTTTCTTATTTGCATGTGGAGTAAAAACACGGAGGTTTTAAAGGTCTGATCAATTTCTTCAAAATGGTTTCTTCCGTCATTTCCAAACATTCTCCAGGATATTTTGTTTCCTCGTACCCTTCTCTCTGTAATATGAAACCCTGTTTTATCTTCGACCTATGCACCAAAGCTGTGCACTATAAAAGGTAAATTTTTTATTGTTTTTACGCGCAAAACCGTGTACACATTTACAAACATTTGGTCTCTACGGAATACTTCCAGCTCGCCTCCAAAATCGCCAACATTTCACGAAATGTCGACTTTTTGTAAGCATTCCTCAACGACGCATTGTCATTATGATTTCGTTTCTCCAGCCTTCTTTCAATTTTTCCGTACTCCGTTTGATCCTAATTCCATTGACTTTTCTCTTACTCTCTATTTTACTCCGCCCACTCTCGCCGTATTTACATATCTCTAACTCTTTTCCAGTGTATATGTATACGGGCGCATATACACATGTACGTATATCCCTTTTGCGTTCACTTGCAAACTTAAAACTCTTTTATGGCTCTTCCCTCGTCCTCCAGTTGACGTTCAACTCTCTCTCTCTCTCTCACTCACTCTTGTATTTTTTTCTCTTCGCCGGAATGCTTTTCGTCACGCCTCGCAGGAGGAATAGTCGTGCGAAAGAATTTTCGGTAGAATGCCTTGTTAGGGAGCATCGTAAGCCGGAGGAAATATTTTCTTTCTTCCCACTCACTCCGCGAAGGGTTCCGAGGAATATATTTTTTTTTGACAGGCGACCAACCTTCCGTGAATTAAACTCTTCGGGAAAAAATGAAGGAAGCCATAAGAGCGTCTGATGCGAACATAGCTTTGTAATTTTTTGTCATACATTGCAGTAGTGCTAGAGGATTTGAAAAAAAAATCGTATCGTTAAACTGATGTTGTTACATCCAATATTTGTTGAAATATTTTAAAGTAAGCAAGAGAGTTTGCACGATCCCATATATAAGTATATATATATAATATATAAAACTGAATGTGTGTATGTGTGGGTATGTGTGTGTATCATAATTTTAAAACTCGAAAACTACAGATCATAGAAGCAAGAGAAAGGTATCATTTTAACCGGATTAACGAGTACAGCGGTACAGTAAAGTTTTTATATCCATTTGATTGACCTGTCTAATTTAAAAAATATTTTCTTTTTTTATTTTTCCTATTGAATAACATAGGGACGAGTGCAGTTTATTTTTCATTTGAATTTTAAAATTACTTAAAAACATGGTACGAACTTGAGACTTGAATGGTTCTACGAAGAAAAGAACAAAGTTTATTTTTATTGAAGACAGAATCCGAATCCTGATCGAATTAGCATAAAAATGCATTTAGAATCAATAAAATACGTGATTTTATGTTTTATTACAATACACAATATAAGCTACCATGACGACTCCCATTATCGCCGAAATTGAGAGTTCAATGCATTTATGTGGGAAAAATTTTAACGTAATATCGTTTGTCAATTTCTGTGTACGATTTTAATTTGATTACATGGAAACCAAATATTTGTTGTTTTTAATTGAATTATCTTCTAATCTAACATACAACGGAGAATGTTTGTAAGTTTGTTCGTTTTGCATGCTTTTAATACGAGATAGGGAGGGAGAGAGATTGATGGTAACGGAGGGGGGAGATGGAGAGAGGGAAGTAGAGGGAAGTGGTGGAGAGAGGGAGGAAGATGGTGGAAGGTGGAGGAGGGTGGAAGATGGAGGGGGAAAGAGGGAAAGGGAGAGAGAGGAGGTAGAGAGAGGGATAAGAATAAATGAATAAAGGGAATAAAGTGACTTTTCTTATCTAGTATTCTCTTTTTTTAAATTAAATTTAAAACACAAAACAACCAATATTTATTAATAGAGTTATTTGATTATACAAGTTTTCGAACTTATTAAACTTTATTTAGATCCGCGTTAAACCTTTAAGAGTTCAAAATAAGTAATTGTTAGAGGCCCGGTTCGAAGTGAGTGGGCCGATCTTGATTAATATTCTTGCCTAAATACTCTCATTTACCTCTGTGAGTCTTTCATAAAGTGAGGGTACTGAAGTTTGAACTACATCTTACAATATTGAGTACATAGATGAAATACTTGGGTTGATGAGTGTCATTTTTGCATTTGTATCAGTGTAAATGCATTGAATTAATTTTTCTTTAAATAAACAATAGAAAAATATATGTTAATACATTAATTTTAATGTTCTTCGATTAATTAAATAATCACAATGATTTTTTAATCTCATTTATCAAAAAAATGGAACGAAACATAGTTAGGTAATTCGATAAAAACAATTTGCTCGAGAAAAATCTTCGTTTTGTAAATCATTCCATTCCATTAATAAGTTAAGTTTACTCTAATATGCAACTCATATTTAATCAACGAGACTCGGAAAACCGCAGTTTTTTTCTCTGCCGTAGACAGATAAAATCACCATTTTCAGCATCCGTAAGTCTTTGTTCAGTAGAATAAGAGAAAGCCCCTTAAAGCATTAGTAGCTATCTTATCAAGGAATCCCGCGAAAAAAAATACGCGACGGAGAAGAAGACGAGGTATTACTTTATTCAAATACAAAAACCCCATTTGGATGGGGAAAAAAACGTAAAGAAGCATTTGAAGAAAGCAACGAAGAACCTCAGTGTTGATGCTGACGGCACTTAAAAGAGGAGCACCGTCGTAGCAGTTTCAAGGAAACAATATCCGCTCCTGTTTTGTTTTCATTTTCCGCGCTACACATGCTTCGCGATTAAATGGATTCACGCTTTGTTTGCCTCGAGGGGGACAAAACGCGAAAGTAAAGGAAAGCACCATCTCTCTCAAAGTGTACACACACCCGATGAACCGGGAACGTCGTACGCGTAAGTTAGAGAATT
The DNA here is from genome assembly GCA_036926305.1 of Uropetala carovei. Taxonomy (NCBI): domain Eukaryota; kingdom Metazoa; phylum Arthropoda; class Insecta; order Odonata; family Petaluridae; genus Uropetala; species Uropetala carovei. The sequence continues at coordinate 2,043,305 of JAXCHB010000076.1, forward strand.
TTCTCCAAGAATTATTCCTCGGAACGTCGTATGACGCAGTGAGTCATGTTTTCTCCTTTCATTTCAATCCATCATTCCGCTTACATTTTTTTTGTTTTCTATACCTACATGCCATATTTTGTCTCTCTTCCTCTCTGTCTCCTCTTTGAATTCTCTCTCTCTCTCGCCACCTTTCTTTAAACCTCCACTCTCTGTTTTCTCTCTCCTCCCTCATTGAAAGTTAAATGAGATGAGTTACTCGCTTGAAGGTTCAGCCGAGATCGGTGAGGAAAAACTGAGGAGATGGGAGAATTTTTTGAGGTGGTGGAAAAAATAATAACGGGGACAGAGAATCCATAACATTTTAGCTTTATTATGCCGAATCGGGGAGTAAACACATAGTGGCCGGCATCTCTCGGCTCATTCTTCAAAACATGCTCTTTTCGGAATCTCTTCGGAGGCACTCAGTCAAACAGGCATTCTTCCCCCCTTCCCTCTCTTCCTCCCCTCTCTCTTTCGCTTCTCCACTTCCTTTTTCTTTCCTATTTTTTACCCTTCTCTTAGGTAAACATTGAAGGAAAGAGAGATAGAGAGAGAGGGGGAAAGGAAACTCAACGAGATCCTTTTCTATGCATCGCTTGATCGTTAAAAGGGCAGACTAGGATCTCGCCTCGGTTGTTTAGGACATTTGAAGCGTAACTGTTATAGGGAAAAGGGGGTACCGCAATTAAAGAGGTCATCAAGGGTCATAACAACTAAACAGAACGTTCTCTTTTCTTCCGCCTCCGACATTGTGCGCCATTCATTTGTCGTTTAGCACCTCTTCATTCAACTCTTTTTTTGTCCTGTTTTTATTCTCTCCCTTCCTCACTCTTCCCCTTTATCCATTTGCCTTGCTACATTTCCACTCGACTTGATATCCAAACTCTAATCACCTCCATCATTTGACCCGATGTATATAGTAAATGTATTGTAACGCCTAAATATATATATCGTCTAAAACTCTTTTGTTTTTGTATATTATATTTGCTTCGAATTATCCTTTATCTATATGGCATTGTATACTAATATATTTTCCTCAAGTTCCATTTACTTTCCCTCCTTTGTATCTTGATGTAATAATGCTATGGATTTAATTTTGCACCTCCTTTTCCCTACTCTTTCATCATTTTCGCTCTCCCGCTTAGTTCTTCCTTAACATTGTAGGTGCGATTAAACTATACCGTTGTTTACATATTATCCACGTAAATATTTTCCAATTATGTATAACCCGTGATCCGCTAAAAACTTAAAGCAGTAGGTGTTAAAATTAGTTATAATTCAGTTTCATTTGTCTCGTGGCTTCCTAAGTAATTCATCGGCCATTTTCATGTTTTCACGACTCTTTGTATCCAAAACGATTACAAACATCGTTGTTGTTAGCGTAATTACCTTTCACTGGATTTATTTCATCGTTTTCGTCAATATTATTCTTCCGTGTGCTTCGAATTCTCCATCTATCTCGGTAAAAACGAGAGGAGAGAACGAGTGGAACAGAGAATGAAACGTAAAGTTTATCTCCCGCTGTCCGATTCTGATTAGCACGTTTATCGGCAAGAGGGTGGGCTGGTTACGGAAGTGACCGTCTGCAGACGAGAGGCGCTGCGTTCGGGCGAATTAAAGATGAGGGCGATAAACTCAGAAAGGAGGTTCTTTTGCTTTCGAGGTCTCGGGTAGAAAGTCATCGGGACGAAATAAATTATGCACACTTAAGAAAAAATGGCTAAGCTTAGCGAAAAGCGCCGTTAACTTTTCCGAGATGTTCCAAAGGAAGATAAATGAATGTCGAGCTGCTCTTGAGATTGAAATATCAGGAGTGAATTTATGCGTGGCGTGTGTATGTGTAGAGGGGAAAAAGTCGAAGAGTTTCGGCCATGAAAAAGGATGCCGTAACTAACATTGATGATGATGAAAACCTTGTCGTTCGCAAAACACAACTCGGGAAAATAATTTTGATTTTCGAAATACTTGTTTATGACTTTCGATGGTTCGGCCGTTTCTAAAGCGAATGGAGGTTAAAAAATTTAGAGCGAACCACTTTCGATGCCCTAAAAAATAAAAAGCGTTCTACCCTCGACGGAAATATTGATTGCGTGCGTAAAAAGATAAATTGTGGATCTCTTTAAAGGAACGTGGACGAATTTGCTATGCATACTAAAAGATTTCACATAAACAGTATCTGATTGACTGACGAATCTAGAAGGTTGGCGTTATTCTCAGTGATTCATCACGGCGCTTTGTTGAATGAACATGAGTTATTTCATTTATTAATTATTCCTCGTGTTCTCCGAATTAATATACACTTTATTTTCCCGCGATTTAATAAAATTTCGGTGCTATAAATCATTCAAGGTCCTAGGGGCTTTTTCTACAAGCTCGATAATATTTTGTGCGAGCCTTGGGCGTATTTAATATTCCTTATTGCATGATACAATATATCAAGTCATGTTACAACCCTCAGAATATGGCCAATAAATCATCCCTGGTGAAAGTGAGTCGAAGTGCGCTATCACTTTTCATTTAATCTTTATACGGACATACATATATTTCATGCAATATACGATGCCTTTTTCGATTCTTTTTCGTTCATAGTATTAGTAAAAATAAAATATGTTGAAGAATATTTGTCTTTCTTTAATTCGCATATTTGTATAATTTTTTAATCTTCGGATTGAAAGAGATTTCTTTTGCAACATTAATCGTAAAACTAGCCTCATTGCCCATCTCAAACAGCGGAACATCAAATTTAATGCATTTATCTAGTTCTGTTTTGTTATTAAATAGAAAGACAAAAATTCTTTGAAAATTAATATGTGCTTGCTAAAATGATATGTAATTTAATTAAATAACGAATGTATAAGTGCTGTTAATAAAAATGTCTCCCATTTCCCCGACAATAAACAATGCGGTTGCTCTTAACGACGAAAGATTTTCACATTAAAAAGGTGAAATATTAGTGTTTTAAATATTAATTCGTAGACTTATTCGAGGCGTTTTGAAAAATCGACGCCAGGAAATAAATTTTCATTTTTTTAGGCGTTCTTTCGCTCAAGTCTCGAATTTGTTCATGATATAAATAATTTTAAAATATAAATTTAAAGTACGCAGCACCCATTCCCCTATTATTAAAATAGAGATGATATACTTTTAAAGAATTCAACCTAGCCTTTATTCATGGACGATTACACATTTAATACCGGCAAGGAAATGTATCGAGTATTTGGTGAAAGATTAGTCGAAATAGAACTTGCCGTTCTTGACTTATTCGTATTAATTCATAAAATCTTACTAAAAAAATTACAGAATGAGATTGGCTTCTATTAGAATAGGAGGATTTAACACGAAATGTGTAGGATCAGCACAAACTTTTCCTAATATCCGAGTTTTGTATCAAAGTTTTGATGAAAAAATTTTCATTTTTAAAATTTAGAAAAGTGTACTTACATTTATGCAAATACATCTAACGGTTGAGACATGCTGCACTCCATATTATTAGTAATGTCACGGATTCATTTCGTAAAATTAATTATTTGAGATTTATTTACATTGATAAATAGTGCTGTAGTTAGTCTCTATCTTTTAGCAAAACAATCTGCAGTTTTTTATCTACTGCCTTCAATATAAGGTTTATGGAAAATCCCTTTTGGTGTATAAACACCTGATGACGTGTTATGTGAATGAATGTGAATTTAAATATATTCTTGGAACTAAACATAGTTTCGGGTTAGACGATATTTTCGTAATGTCTGCTACTCTTTGTACGAATAATCGATTGAAAACTATAGGCGCGTGAATGAATCTATTATAGGGATATTTAACAATAAATAATATGTTGTATTACCGTTTGTATTCTAAGTGGTTCCACCGTATTCATTAACTAGTACCTAAATAGAGCACAAGAACACGGCGCATTTTTGTTCTTGAATTTATCTATAATGACCAATATCCAATCTGCCACTTATACCAACAGATTGTAATGTTAACATAATTTATTTCACCGAAAATACATTTAAATTAGGCGCAGACAGCTGACTTCCTTACGTCAATAATTTTATTTATTTTAGCGTCCTACCTTTAAAACACGAAGAAGTTATGATGAAAAAACAACTCGAAAAATGTAACACGCAAATTCATAGCTTTTTATAGAAAATTTGATAGTAAAACTTTTAATACTGAAATTTTAACCACAAAAACCTTATTTGCACTTGATTTTCACGTATATGGCACCTCAGAATATATATAGGAAACTTAAGATTTCAACTTTAATCTGGCCCTCCGAAGAATTGAGCACTTCCAATGCGGCCACCAGAAGGGTTCGCCATCACCGATGCTACCCTCAATGTAGAAAAGTTGGTACACCGCTGGTGTAATGCAGTCAGGGTACTAAATTGTTGATCGTGCTTCCAATCATAATTACTTATCTTTTGTTACGGAAATTATGTTTTCATTGATTTTAAAATTAATTTTAATTTAAATTAGCCATTACGATGGTGATTATTTAAAACCGACTGCTCGAGTGCTCCCTTTAGAGATGTTTTCACTCATTGTAAGGTAAAATACTGCGTAGCTCTTGACAACATTTTCACTTTGCTCTCTTTGCTATAATAGCGCTCTATGATGGGTGTTATACGGTTGATTTGTTCACGATTTTACTGTTCCTAATTCACGGGAAAAGGACCTCCCAGATCCAGTAGCTTTCTGGGATTTATGGGAAGAACTAAGTATTGAAGTACTTTTTGCTAAAAAAAAATAAAATACACGTGATAATACTGGAATATTTAACTCGAGGCGACTAAGAAGCAAACATGTTTACCGCCGGAGAACGTCTCCTTAAATTGGTTTAATTTAAATCATCCCCAACTAAACACGAAAACTTACTTAAAGTTTCCAACGAAATCAGCGCATCATCTGCGCTTCTCGGAATTTACATAACCCACGGAATGCCCTCCCTGAGGAGATTAAGGGAGGGAGAGAGGAGGCGGCTGGGAGTGGTAGAGGAAGAGAGAAACAGAGAAAAAGGAAAAAAAAGATTTATCGCTAGCCAAATATTATCTCACTCTTTATTCGCTATGCCATACGCAAACATCCTTTTTAATTTTCGTGCCATTTCAAACACCCTCGAAAAATTCTTTTTTTAAAAAAAAAAAGAACAAGAGCCTTCCTTTGAGCCTAACGATAATTTGATGCAATACAAATATGGCGTTTTTGCGCAATATTTTTGTCTTGGTCCGTTGCCTCTATGCCCTATTTAGTGGTTTATTTTATCCGACTTGGTCGTTTCGTCATCTCAGGGCGTGCTCAAACATAATAGGTTCTCCTTGGGATAAATCTCCGCTTCGCCCCTTTCTTTTCCAACCTACCTCTCCCTCCCTCCTTTTCCTCTCTTCCCTTTTTCCTCTCATTTCCTCCTCCTCCTCCTTTTCTCGCCTTTCTGTTCCTCGGTCATTGTTTTCGTATCTTCTGCATCGCTTTCTTCAATCTCACTCCTCCTGCCTTTGCTTTTATTACCCCCACCTTCCTTCCATGTATTTCTTTCTTTATTTTCTTCCCGTATATTTTTTGGCTATGTAGGCGGGTATTCATTCACTTATTTAAAATTATGTGCATGAATAATTTTGATGATATGTTTGTATAGATATTGTGTTTTTGTTTGAATTTCATTATAATGCTCGCCCTCTTTATCTTTTTTGCACGTGGTTTCGAATAACTTTTATAAAAAATAATCAAGACGCATTTTAACTCACATTTTATGTACCCGTTGAACAACTTTGACGAAATTGTTGTTAAAGTAAGTTAGAAGTTGAAGATTTACTAGTGATTACTCGTAGGACGTGTTGCTTATTTTTTTTCATTTTCTCGGCAAATGTATTCCTTTTTTAAACATTTATTATTCGCGATTATGAACGATTGTTTTTGAACTTTTAGTGAAGCTATAGAATAAATATCACGTTATTTACCACGAAGCTTGCCATAAAATGGCCGATTAATTGCCACTTCTTATAAATGATTTTGATTTGTTTTTTTTTTTCCTCTCTCCATTTAGGAAGTATGATTCCGTGATATTTTTGCGAAGTCAAAATTTATATATTGATGGCGGGTCAGGAGACAAGTTCAGATCCTTCTCCATAAAGATGGATCTTTACTTCTTCCTGATTGTATCTCATCAACCTTATCTCTCTTCCTTATTCTACGTAACATCCGTCTCTATCATCAGCATTTTATTCTTATCTCCTCCGTTTCCTTTCTCCTCGCTATTACCTTTTCTCCTTTTTTCTTTTCGCCATCTTCACATTCCTCTCCTTTTAGCATCATGTTTCTTTACCTTCTCATTCCCCGTCTTCGTTTTGGTCTTGCTTTTTTATCTTCTTTCCAGTTCTCTCCCTTCGCAGCCCCTCTCTTATCTCTTCCCCTTTCCTGCTTTCCCATCCCTACCGCCCCCCCCCCCCTGCCATTCTTTCCGCTTTCATAAAAGCTCCATCAGGCGGACCACCTCGCAAAAAATACATCGCACTCGTGACCTTCGCGCGCCTCATATATCCCCATGTGACCCTCCTTTTCCTCTTGGTGGTTTTCTAGCCTCCGTCTTATCTATCTTCTCGCGCAAAGGGAGTAGATAAAATGGATGAATTTTGGTAGCTCGAGTAAAAACGAGGTTTGGATTTACAAGTTTTATTTTCCTACGCGTATACTTCATCTACCTATATTTTTAAATCGCCATTTTCATCAATTTAAAAATACTGCTGAATATACTATCCACGGTTATTTTCGTACGGGCTTAAGTCTTCTCCTTTAAATGGCTGCTCTATTTATTAACAGTAGAAATGTGAATTTTTCAATTTTGACGATTTTATACGAGGATTCTCCAACTCCTTAGCGTTAAATTAAACTGTATGCTAGGTTTTACGTTTTCATGAATGTATTTTATTGCCTTTAAGCGTGTAGGTATACATTTTAAGTCGCTTATACTTTTTTTGCGTTAACTTTTTCCGAGAATGGCATTAGTTTTGCTGTGAAACCTTTGAAATCTCAGGAATAATATTGCAAAAGTAAATCAAAATTACTAACGCGTAGTAGAATGTATTTATATTTTACCGTTAATTACTACATGGCATCAAACCATAAAGTCGACATTAGTATAAATGCCGTACGAAACCTTCTGTAACATAAATGCGAACACTTCATTAGTGGTTACTTTAGTTTTTTATCGCGAAATTAAAATTTATGCACTAAATTTTGTTTCGACGAAAAATATAAATTTTAAATTATTCGCTCGTGCCAAAAAAATGCTCATTATTTCTGAAAACGATTTTATCATCGCAATAATGGGACGTCTATTTGTGTCGTATTTCTACGCTCGTAACGATTCTGTAGATTTTCTTTAACTCGTTAAAAAAAATTTTCGCCGCTTCACTCAAAAACGTCAAAAAAATTTGAAAAAGAGCGACGACATAGACCATTTCCATATTTCTCCCTCCATCTCTCTCTCTCTCTCTCTCTCTCTCTCTCTCTCTCTCTCTCTCTCTCTCTCTCTCTCTCCCCACCAGTTCTTTTCAAAGACGGGGACCAAGGCCGTCCGTCCTACCGTTCGTCGTCCCGTCTGCCTCCAACTTAAGCCCTTTTTTATCAAGAAAAAAAAATCACAAAAACTTTTCTGAAGGATGAAATGAATGCACGCTATCTCATCAAATCATCGTTTTTTTCGGACGAGTCCTCGACTCGGATGAACTCCTCTTCTCCCGGACTGAATACATTTCGCGAGAGAATAAAATGTTTTCTTAGAACATACACACACCGCTCTCAGATTTAGGTTAACCTCAAGGTTTTTTCCTCTTCCTCCTCCGCGTGAGGAAAAAATCAACTCCTTTTTACGTACGAGGAAGAGAGAGAGAGAGTGCCCGCAAGGATGGTAGATTATTACGAATGATTACATTTACATCGCGTTCCCGGCTCGAGAAACTCGAGAAATACTCTTCCCGATCCTCTTCTTCCCTCGGCGTTATCGAATAAAAGTCTTGAAGATTCGCTCGGACTTTCCGCACTCCTTTCCTCTGAGAGTGTCGTAAACACTTTTGCAGAGATTCGCGGACTTCTGCTGGGATGAAGAGGGAAGAGATTTCAACCAACGATATAGATAGAAGGAGATGTATTATATTAAGCGAAGCGTAACTTTAGCTCTTGAGAATGAAGAAAGACTAGTCCGGGATGGCTCTCGAACAGGACTCGGACCATTCACTGTAAAGCAAAGTTGTCACTTCTTGCGAACCGGTTCTCTCTTCCTTTCTTTTGCTCCCTCCTTGTTGTGTGCGATTTGGCAACGTCGCTCCCTTTCCCTGATTTATGCTAGAGCTCAAGTTAGATTTTCACGGATATAGAGAGTAAGAAAAAGGGAGTTGTCTACATTTTTCCGTTTTTCCCCTTTGTTTATCCCTGTTTTTTTCGTCGGATGTTGGACTCGCAGCCATCCCTTCCTCTCTTATCTCCCTCATCTCCCTCTCCCTTCCTTTCTATCTCTTTTCATCCCTCGCTTCCGCTTCCACGCGTCCACCTCCCCTGCCCCTTCTCTCTCTCTTATTTTCCACCCCTCCATTCCTTTTCTCTCCTCCCCCAAAACTCCCACCCAAAAACCCTTGGCCATCGTTCTCCCTTCACATATTCCTTTTCCGGGCACTCTTCGCACATCCTCCTCCACGCAAAACTTTTACTCCATTTTCTTCCCCGCTTCATCACCCCGACGAACCGTCACGCTCTCCTTCCTTCGGTCTCCTCTTTTTACGCCCGTTTCTGTTTATTCTCTATATCTCTCTCTCTACGACTCCTGTTTTTTTCATTACTCGTCGTAGTCGACATGGCCAACGTTGGAGATGGATTACCAGAAGTAGAGGAGAACCTCCACTGCGTTTTTACAACCAGGAGCGCGCTGCAAAAGAGGTGCAAAGTCATACGTATACCTTAACATGTACGGCAGCCCCCGATGCAACGCATAGGTCTTGGAAAAGTCCGCGTTGGGAAAAACTGGGTGGCGAAAATTTATTATTTTATGGAGATAAATCTCATGGCCGTATAAGGTGCGAGCTTTATTACACACACACACACATGCGTAAAATCTGGTGAGTTCTCATTGCAAGGGCCACTCATAACTAAATTTTTAAAAGATTGGATTAATAATTGTCGCGGTTTCTATAATGTAATCCGCGTTGGGGAAACTAGGGGTTTACTGTATTTCGGATTGCCATTTTTCCGCCATTCATTCTTTCCTATCTGCCTCCTTTTATTTTCCTATCTCTCACCTTCCCGCTCGACGTCCTCTTCCTTTTCTCTCTTCTCCCCAACGCATGAGTACGGGCGTGCTCCATTTTTACCCGAGGAAGGTTCGAAGTTCTCTTATTCTCACAAATTTCTCCCGCCCATTTCCTCTCTTTCCATTCCTACCCCGTTCTCTTAACTGGCCCGCCCGGTCACTGTTTCCACTTTCATTCTCATTCCCTTGTTTGTCACCCTTCCTTGCTCTTATCTCCACTCCGCGCTCTCTGCATCTCCATATCTACCCCTTGGATTTGCTCTCTCCCTCTCTCTTTCTACCTATTTCCATGCTCGAGTGAGTCTCAGGACTTCCTCGAACCTTTCCTGACCAAAAACCACGCACTATTACTCAGCATTGCTCTCTCTCTCTCCCCCTCTCTTCCCCCTCTCTCTCCCCCTCTCTCTCCCCTCTCTCTCCCCCTCTCTCTCCCTCTCTCTCTCCCCCTCTCTCCCCTCTCTCTCCCCTCTCTCTCCCCTCTCTCTCCCCTCTCTCTCCCCTCTCTCTTTCCCTCTCTCTTTCCCTCTCTCTTTCCCTCTCTCTCCCCCTCTCTCCCCCTCTCTTTCCCTCTCTCCGATTTTACCACTTTCTCCGTCTCTCTCCCTCCTTTATCATCACTTCCTCTCCCCCTTTTCTCTCTCTTTCTTAGTCTCTACCCTGCTCTTTATCCACCATCTTCTCTTTCCTTTCATCCCCTCTTTATTTTTCCCTCGTTCTCTCTCGCCCATAGCGATTCCCTTGCCTGCCCGTTTTCAAGAAAGTTTGGTAAACTCGTCGACGGAAATCCAGTTATCGTCTTCATAGTCGGATTGAGGTAAATATTTTATTGTCTCTCCCGGCGAAGTTCATGACGTGAATTTTATGTTTACGACCGGAATATATTTATTTTACGATATAGGTATATATGATCATAACTTATGCTGGGAGAAAGTTTTATGGGGAAAACCCGACATTTTTAGATCTAACACTTTGTGTTTTACCGAAAAATTTTGCTTTTTTTGTTGTATCAATTGTTTTCGAGGAAACAGCGGAAATGAATAAAATATGGAAAGTGCAACAGAAAACGACTTAATTCTTAAGTTATTGACGAAATGTTTAATTTTGCATTCCATCGGTTATCATTATTTTTAGCCTTCTATAAAATGATTTCTGAGTATAGTTAAGGTTTGAAATTTTTCAAAACTCTGCTATTACAGGTTTATCTTGAGATAGGTCGGTGGTACGATTCTGACAAATGAATACATCTCGAGTATCATGTTTTTTCATCAAACCACACGCTACAATGAATAATGCGTTCCTAAATGTAAAACCTTTTACACATCAGAGTGCAAAATGATGAAATAATGTAATATTTTTAGGTTCTTACTTTGTCAAATATGTACCAGCATTTTCTCACATACTATATATTTTTTTGTAATTTAGCTTGTTAGATGAAATATAAACGTAAAATGTTTGTGAGGAGGGTGGAATATGATAAAAATAAAATATATCTTTGAATGTAAAAATAAAATATGAGGAAAGGATTCAGATTCTTGAGGATTTGAAGATGAAAGCAAATTTTCAGGAAATGGTGAATTTTGTGAAAGATACGAGGATACGAAGTTGATGTGGTTTGACCCATAATCACGGATCTTTCTGCGGACAAAATACTAATGATGTGGGGTACCTTTGTAGATTCAAAGTGTTTTTTTTATCAAAGGAACACTCCTTCAAACGAACTTCGAAAAACAAGAAACGCCTGGGAGACAAAACTGCAGTCGAATCCCTAACCCGATTTGCCATAGAAAAAATAGTATATTGCATATGACAAAGTCTAGGTAAAACTTTCAAGTCCTTTCACACTCTGGCGTTTTTATGTTTGGCACATTCTGAATAAATGCACATTTGAGGAGAGTCTTTTTAAGATGTCGCATAAGCGAGACAATACCCCTTAGGTTGCATTTTTAGCTCTGTCACAACATATTGACAGAGAGCATATCTCAGACGACATTATATCTAATATCTAAAATATTCACTAGATAATTAACGAGCTCGTCTTTTGGCTAAAAGTAAATTCCAGAATAAGTACTTAAGTATAAAAATTGAAAAGTGAAGCACTTTTCTTAGGTATATCTAATTGTCATTACATTTTCCTTAAATTTTCAAGTACAAGATTATGGCTAGTGAAGATACAAGTACTTAATTTTTCAATTTTTTATTCGTACGTGTTTATTCTGGAATTCATCTACAATTTTATTTATCTTCTTTTAGCAAAGGTAAAATAATGCATTAATAAAAATGTTCATTGAATTCAAAGCAAATCCAAAACCGTAAAAAGTAATTGCCCAATTTTCAACAAAAGGTGTCAAATTAATTATTGGCAATCAATTTATTTATTTTTAGTAAAAGTAAAACATTTTTATATTTTTATTAACCGAAATACATTCAAACTCCTCCATAAGGACAAATTTCTAATTTTCTCAAATTATAATTTTTATTCGTATTTTAAATCTGTATGAAATGTATTAATTCATTCACTTGTTCACTTAAATTTTGTCGGTACCTCTTGATAACGTTACGAGTAGCGCAATTGGTTAAAGCTGACATGAAATCGGAGAATTATTTCATATTTATTTCTTAAAAATGAATGCATGCAGTGCTTGCCATTTAATTCTGCTCGACACGGATAACCAAGTAGCCTACGTGTCCGTAGACGAAATTAACGTATAAATAAAAGAATTTAAATGAGCATGCTGGCTCGGAACTCCCGACACCCTCCGGCGAGGACTTCGGCTGTGGGAGTATATTTGAACTGGTCTACTTTCCCAGCCTGTTTATCCTCCTCTCTAGTTCATTTTACTTGCGTAAATAACTGTAACTAAAGCTTCTTCAACGATGCAGCGATGTAAGTACTTAAACTATTAATATTTTATAATTTATCCTTGCATAATTTAATTCAACAGTATTTTATTGCTATTTAAACATTTATCACGAATATTATTGTAATATTATCGTAAGAGAGATGTATGGAACTATATTTTACCTGGTATTTCTTCGCAGAAATTTTCTGAAAGAAAATTAAATATAATAAAAATGAAGCTATCGTTAACTCCGTTTAATTTCTCTATCCACAATTCGAGCGCAATCTCCCGAGAACTAAATTTCCCTCTTGCCTACGACCCGAATGCTTATCTCATCCAATTCCTCATCCACCTCCCTTAACATCTCTTTACCATCTTGCCCAGCGCCTCCGACGGTCCAGCGACATCGTCTCTCCCCCCTCTCTCGCGGCATCCCAACATCCATTTCTCTACGACCCAAGCCCTTCTCCCTTCCCTCGACCTCCTCCATTCCCTATTCCTTTCCCTATTCCTATCTCTCTCGCATCTCATTGGTCACTGCCCTTATCCACCCAAGCAACTCCTTCCTCCCATCTATTATCATTTCTCGGAACTCTCCTTCTACTCCTTCTCTCCATCCTCTCTCACAACTCTTCCTCAACCTCTCTCTCTCCCTTTCCTCTTCCACCCTTCTCCAAGCTCACACCTCACATCAGCAGCCTCTGTCCTAACCCCTTACCGTTACCCTTCCCTATCTCTCCTTCTTCCACCCTTTAGAAAGCAACCCTTGGTCCCTTTCCGCTTGCCTCTTCAGTATCGTCCTCTCATCCACTCCACACTTCTACTAGACCGAATCCGAACCCTTGGCTCCCTCCCTTACCGATTTTTCTCCTTCCCCTTCACTCGCTTCGACTTGACCTCCCATTTTTCCTCCTTTTCGACCTAATTCCCTCTTTTATTCCCCTTTCATTCCTCTTCATATCACCTCTTCCCAGGAGCAATTCCCTCCACCCAGATGGAATCGCATCTTCTCCGTTTATATTCCTCCATAGATTATGTTTGTACACACACACACACACACATATATATATATATACACACACACACACAGAGTGTGAACGAAGAATATCACTTGAAACTCCTTTCTTTTTTTTCGAAACTCCTAAACCCTTTCATTGTCTAGTTATTACTTTTACGTAATATCAATAAAAAATACCTTTGGCAATAAAAGGGAAATGTCCTGCAGCCATCCCTTACTTTCGATTGCCCTTGTGTATCGCACTCATGGCTCTATAATATTATTTTTGAGGAAATTCACTTTAAAGTTCCAAATTATTAAAGTTGTGGGTTTAGTGCAGCTGGTTTTTGCAAATGATCTTTGAAAAATCAGCTGCACTAAACACAACTAAAAATTGAAATTTTACGAATTTTATATTTTTTCATTGTTTCTAAAAAGATCCACACATTTCTACCAAAATTTAATGATCTAGCCCCTCTAGAAATGCATTTATATTGATTTAATTGTGTAAACTTTATGAGTTATTAACGGCCACAATAATAAATTTCATTGTAATTTTCAATGTTAATTGCCGCTGGACCACCACTCCCTAACTGAAAATTTTCAGCTCCCTAGCTCGACCGAAACTAGATAAACATTTCTTTATTTCCTTAACTTTTATGAATTTTCAACGGCCAAATAAATAAATATATTTAAACTTCTATAATCTCGTTTTGGTTATTTAGCGAATTCTACCGTTAGAAAAATGCCAGCATTGTAGTACAGTTAGAAATACCTAAACAATTAAATATTTATTTAAATTTTGGGATTATTAACAGCCAAAAGATTAACATTTTTTTGTAATTTTAGATTTTTCTAGTCGGTTTTGCCTACATACTTATACATACCAAATTTCAAGTTTCTAGTTCATGTGGAAGTACCTCATAATCTGTATCCTACCCTCCCCATTCTCCTATATATATATATATATATATATATAAATACTTAAGGAAAAGGAAAGATAATAATAAGGGTAGCAACAAGGTGTTGGAGGAAGCCCAGTGGACACTTACCTAGAATGAAGAGCCGCTGGGGGTGCTAGGTAAGTGTCCACTGGGCTTCCTCCAACACCTTGTTGCTACCCTTATATATATATATATATATACTATTTTCCTGCGGAAAATAGGAGTACATGGAGAACCAAGTTTAACCTAGAATAATCACGGACCTGTCAACGGACAGACTACCTATGATGATGATGATGATATATGTATATATCTGTTTCCTTCACCCTCTATCACGTATCTCTCAATCTCGTGATCATCTGTCCCAGTATCACTCATCCGACGTCTCATGCCCTTCTTTCTCCTCTTTTCACCCCACTCACTATTCCATTCTATACGTCCCCGCCATCAAAACTTTTTCACTTCTGAGAAATATTCTCCTCTCCTACATCAGCTTCCTCCTCATTAGGGTGGGCCGAAAAAAATTTTTTTGAAGTCCAATTCGTAATATTGCGAAAAATTGCCAAATATGTCCTCTACTCCACAATACATTTTTCGTCGATCTACCTCAATATTTAGATGGGCCCCCTCTAGCCCTAAATATTTAATTTTTTACCCTAGATCATCACATGGCGATAGATATCGAGATAAATTATTTTCCGCAGTATAGAAATTTACACACTTAGGCGCATCAACACTGTTTATTGCAACGATTCTTTACTTACGAAGAGTGGTTGATATCCGCCGATAATCCTTATAGTATCCGATCCTTGCCTACCGTAGATTTTTTTAGAAAAGACCTACGTAACTTATAACACGTACTTTCTAGTCCCTCTCTCACATATCAATGATACAGGAGCCGGGAAGCAAGTACTTAGGCCATGTATCCCTAAGTCCACCTGTGAAAGGAACAGACATAGCAAGAGGAATAATTTCTTAAATGCAGAAACACGAGGTCTACCTTGCAAGCCTAATAGTTATTGGTGTGATGGAGCGAACGTAAATACAGGGTGGAAAGGAGGTGTGATACATTTGATTGAGACCCACATCGGAAAAACTCTTCAGTGGAACATATGTTTGTTACACTTGAATGAATTGCCTCTGCGACATCTTTTACAAAGGCTAGATGGTCACACGAAAGGGCCATATTCCTACTCTGGACCCGTTAGCTCACTCTCGAATGAATGTGAAAAATACCTGTGATCGAATTTCAACCAATCGATACCCTGATGCTTCATGTGAATGAGAAGGACCTAAGTACTTATCAGTAGTATCTGTACCACATCTGTTGTGCTATAAGAGATGGTCATTACCCTGTCAGCTTATGATACAAAAATCTAGGGAAGCTAGCTCATGCTAGGTGGTTGACAACAGCCGACTTGCTATTACGGCTATACATCAGTACTACCGAACCACCCGTAAGCATTAATGGTCTCTTTTCAATTCCTTATCCTTAAATTTCGATTATGCCATAAAAGAGGAAATATTTTATTAAACATTAGCATCTCTTCATCTTAGAGTAAATTTAACCTTAGATTATTATTGATGATGAAATATCTGCTAAAGTATTTTAATCGTCTACCACAATGACCTAGACACGTGCTTCTTAAAAATTAAAGTTGATATATGCAACATGATTATAATGTAATTACTAATATTAACTAAGAGCTATGCGCCACGCGCGTAAATCCCGTGCCCCGCTCCGCGACGTGAATTTGTCCGCTGCATCTGTGCATCCCTGAACCTTTAAACCTTTAAAGTATAAAATTATATCAATCCCCATTTTCTGGATTTCTCTTTATAGACACACTTTTCATGTCATATTCATTTCTCTGCCAATTAAGAGTTCGCCGACCGGTTACGACTTTAACATATAGAGAGAGAGAGATATCTGACTAAGGATCATTCATTATCACAGTATCATTGAATAATGGAATATTTATTTATTTATTTTAGTTACCGGTGTATTGTATATCGTTACCTATGTATTAATTAAACTTCAAATAAAGTCCAAATTTCGTGGTTAAGCAGACAGGTGTGGCGCGAAATTATAATCCCAGTCAATCATAAGAAATTACACGAAACCGCCAACTATGCAATTCACCTAGACGAAGGTTTGTTTGCGATTTGCACGAGAACGAAGTGGACTGTAATCTAATTTTAATTTTATGCGAGTGACACTGAGACGGGAACCCAAACCCAGGACAATAATCCACCACTCACCTATTCTCTTGGGTCATTTGCCTTCAGTATTAGGGAACTTTCCGCTCCTCCTTGTCGATCCGCACTCCTCCGGTATCCAACGACGACAACCTTCGACAGACTTCTCCAACAACTCTCCGTCCACGACGACAACCTTCGACAGACTTCTCCAACAACTCTCCGTCCACGACGACAACCTTCGACCCACTTCCCCAACAACTCTCCGTCCACGACAGCGACCAACCCGTGAGCCGTGAACTCATGCCCCGGGTGGCTCCCTCTCGCGCTCTCGCGCATATATTACGGCAGTCCAAGGAAATAGTATACCGAGCGTATTCAATCCTTTTAAATGGCGCAAACAACCCGCCCACCTTGGAATGCCGTTTGGTAAGCATTCAGACATATAGAATAAATCACTAAACCGACGGGCCTAACGTCAGACTGTAAACGAAAACTAATCTTAATCTCCTAATCCTAACTAATGACCTATCGACTACATCTACTTTGTGTGCACCTTACCTAGGTTCTACAAACATAAACAACTCGGATAGAGAAAGGTAGGTAACGGGAACATATAAACTTAAATCTTCACTCCCCAGGGGCTGTTGGGAAGGCTTAACTAAGGGAAGGAGGCCCACGGAAAAGGAACAAAAAACAATCCGCAAGGTGCACGCAGGACACATATTAATCCTACACTACTCATCTAGGGGTAACAGGCAAATGTTTCTCACTCCTCTGGTGGTAATACCCTGCGCTGTTTTTAATTCTACAACGCGCACAATTCCTTCTTTTCCGGGATGTACATACCTTGACCACGCGACCGCGTCTCCAACGCAATGGCGGGAGGTTTTCATCCTTCACAATTACCAGTTTACCCTCTATTATATTTGGTATCGTGTTGAACCACTTATTTCTCTGTTGCATTGTCCCGATAAATTCATTTCGCCATCTTTTCCAAAATGATGACACAATTTGCTGCAACTGTTTCCATCGTGTCGTGTTATTTATTGATTTCGACACCGAATCGGATTGTGTGAATAAATCCGGCTGCCCTTGGAGGAGGAAATGACCCGGGGTCAAAGTCTCTAGATCATCAGGGTTAGAACTAATTGGTGTTAACGGCCGAGAATTGAGAGTGGCTTCTATCTGAGTAAGTACCGTATAAAATTCTTCGTAGGTCAAAACCTGGGCGCCTATGGCAGCTGCAAGTAACCTTTTGGTGCCTTTAATCCCAGCCTCCCAAATACCCCCATAATTCGGCGTAGCGGGAGGAATTAACGTCCACTTAACCCCATTTTCATTTAAATAATCTCCAATTTTTTCCCGGTACTTCTGAGAGGCGGTAAAATTTTGCCATTCCTCTAACTTACACTTCGCGCCAATAAAGTTTGAACCGCAGTCACTATAGATTTCACTTACTTTCCCTCTACGAGCGATAAATCTATGAAATGCCGCGAGAAAGGCTTCGGTAGTAAGTTCGGAAGCTAATTCCAAGTGAAGAGCTCTGGTCGAAAGAAACACAAATAAACAAATGTACAAATGTAATATCGTAAGGTCCTCCATGGTCCACACCATAAGCATTAAATGGCTTTATCTGCCGGAACCTAATTGAAGGTAAATTTCCCACTATTGGCTGTACCACAGTAGGGCTAGCCCGAAAGCATTTAACACATTTGCCTATTCTTTGCCGAATCAAACTCCTCGCCGATAAAATCCAGAACTGCCGCTGAATAATGGCATGCAGGTTCAACGGCCCTGGATGAAGATAGATTTCATGAAAATGATCTACTAGCAACTTCGAGAACTTATGACGACCAGGCAACAAAATAGGATGCTTCCGCTCATACGGCAAAGACGAATGTACTAGCCTTCCGCCCATTCTTAAGATTCCTTCCGAATCAATAAAGGGATTTACCTTCCTTATTCGAGAGATAACAACCTTTCCGTTTCGTAGAGTCTTTAATTCCTGTCCAAATTCATAATTCTGGACCCTTTTAACCCATACTAACACTGCGGTTCACCACTCTTTGAAGGAAATAGCACCATGGAGTCGATCATTTGGATTTCGACAATTAAATATAAATCTTAAACATAAGGCTGTTATCCTTCTCAACTTCGAAAATGACGAAAACATATTCAATATCACATCTTCATCATCAGCGACCACCCGAGAATTACAAGAAATCAATTCTTCCTTCAATTCCAGGTACTGACATTGAGAATTGACAATTGCACTTGCAGATAGCCACTCCGGTTCTGGTCTCGATAACCATGATGGACCTTTCAGCCATATAGAACAATTCAACATTTCTGAGGACAACAAGCTCCTCGAGACACAGTCTGCAGGATTGAATTCGGAAGGCACATACCTGACTCTTACAGGCGAAATCAATTACTGAATCTCACTAACTCTATTGGCGACAAATGTTTTCCATCTATGGGGTGATGACCTTATCCAATTAATAGTTACCATAGAATCAGTCCATAAAGTGGTCGAATCTAGCAGGTAAGGTAATGCCAAAACCTTCGTAACATGATTAAATAATCTCGCGGTTAATAATGCCCCGCAGAGTTCAAGTCGTTGTAGTGTCACCATTTTCAGAGGCGCCACTCTTGATTTTGCCGTCAGTAAGCTTACTACGACTTCCCCATTGGTTCCTATCACTCTTGCGTACACCACGCCGACATATCCCTTCTCAGAACTGTCTGCAAAGCCATGTGAACGTTCGCCGAAGAATCAAATTTGAAACATCTAGGAAGTGAAAACTGACTGATCGTTGCATCTCTCTAGGAAATATCTTCCAGGTTTTCGTCACATCCTCAGGGGGAACGTCATCCCAACCTACTCCTAACTGCCACAAGTGCTCACGAAAACGACAGGCTTGATAAATCCCAATGGATCATAAAGTCGTGCAGTTTCAGACAATATTGCCCTTTTTGTTATAGGTCCGGGATCATACTGAACATTGAACGAGAAAGAGTCTGATGATGTTCTCCAGATAAGACCCAATATTTTTCCTACATAACCTTCGGAGCTTTCTTCGAAAGAGAAACTATCTAACTGAGATGCGCGATGCTCCAATGGAATCGTCTCCAAAAGTGCGGGATAATTGCTTATCCATTTCCTCAGTGAAAAACCACCTAATTACAACAACTTTATTAACTCATCTCTAACCTTTACCGCCTCCTCCGCTGAAGGAATCGACAACACGATGTCATCCATATAAGTTGCTCTGCAAAGAGCCTGCGCTGCGGCCGGATAAGATTCCCCTTCATCCTCGACTAATTGTTGCAACGTTCTTATTGCCAAGTATGGGGCCGATGCCACTCCATAGGTTACTGTTGTAAGACTATACTCGACGAGCGGCTGTTCCGAACTTGCACGCCAAAACACACTCTCTGGAAATCATAATGCCTCTTACTAATACAGATATTCCGGTACATTAGGCGAATGTCCGCGATAAGAACTACCTTGTGCATTCTAAATAACAACAAAATATCAGCGATGTTCAATTGCAGCTTTGGGCCGCTATGTAAGATTTGATTCAACGAAGGGCCGTTTTCAGTCTTCATGGAGGCGTTAAAGGCCACTCGAAACCTCTCGAATTAATCACCGTCGCGATAAATGCAATGATGCGGAATATAAAACGGCGTGGAGACTATCGGTGGCTCCACGGCCTTAATCATATGGCCTTGCGCCTCTTAATCCACCATAAAGGCATTATAGCATTGCCTAAGTTTCTGCTGTTTATCAAGACGCCGTTCAAGTTGGAGAAACCGACGAAATGCACTGTTTCGACTGTTTTCTAACAGCGCCTCATCACTTCGAAAAGGAAGCTCAACTACGTAACGACCAGTTTCCAATCTAGATACGGTTGACTGAAAGTGAGCTTCACATTGTTTATCATCCTCACTTAGGTAATGAGTGACCGGAGGTTCCTCCACCTCCCAAAATTTCCGAATAATATAATCCAATTGAGATTCCATCGTCAAGCAAAACGAATCAATGCGGTTGGCCTCTTGAGGCACATTTCCCACTAAACAATGGCCCCAAACTGTCTCTATTGCACACAGAGTGCCCTTTGGACCTATTCTGCATTACCAATCATTACTGTGCCCAACCATTCGGCGCCCAGAAAAATATCAATAGCCTCAGGACGATAATACGATGGATCCGCCAGCGTAAGATTACGTATGTGAGGCCACTGCTGCCTTGCTACCTCCATCGTAGGGCAACGCGCAATATTTTCTATAACTAAGGCTTCAATCTCTAATACCCCATCTTCGGAGTCGGCTCTAATACAAAAATTAATTTCCCTTGAGCGACGCCCACCGATGTTTGAGCTAAATCGAAAATGGACGTGATCATCCTTTGAATAGGCAAACCCAAGCGCAGAGCGGATGCCTTCGTAATGAATGTTCCTTGACTTGCGCTGTCAATCAAAATTTTTACACTCTGATAATTTCCATTTCGGTCCCGCACCCGACCTTGTGCGGTGGAAAACAAAACAACGTACTTTGTAAATTCCACCTGGGTAATTGATGAATCAACAACTGCTTCCACAGGAGTGGCCAACGTTATAGACGCACCTTCAATTTTTCCTTGCGCAACGGAGGTGCTTTCTGTATTCGCTCCCTTTTCCACGCTCTTGACTACCCTTTCACTACCCGAGGCTTGATTCCGTGGAGTGAAATGCAGCAATGAATGATGACTAAACGAACAGTACCGACAGGGTTTTCGACTGCGACAAGTTTTAATCAAATGGCCAGACTGCAAACAACTCAGGCAAAGGCGACATTCCTTCGCCACACGAAATCTATCATCTACGGATAAACCCTTAAATTTTCCGCACAAGTATAGTGGATGCTTAGCTCCGCATAACACGCATTTCAAAGACGCGGGAGAAGGACATGCATCCGTGCTTGCCACCAGAGTACTAGTCCGGGCCCCATAAAATATATATAGTTTACTCAGTTTGTATTCCCGATGATCTAAGACCGGGCGAACTTTCTTTCGAGGGCCCACCTTTGGCTGCTTCCAGCACCCGAGCCTCCTTTTCCAAGAAGTAAATAAAACATTTCACCGTCGACAACCCTTCCTCCGAAACATTTTTCTCCCACCTCTCTCTCAGATCTGCGCTGAGCTTCTTTCGTAAAATAAACAAAAGAAGTACGGCCCAATCTTCGACGCGATGTCCTAACACCGTTAGAGCGCCCGTATATTCCGTCAAGAAGGTAACGAAAGTTCGCAATTGTTCGGGTGCTCGCTCCACTGATTTCAAACCCAGTAGCCCTTCCAAATAGGCGTTCGTTAACAATGACGGTTCACTGTAGCGTGACATCAACAACTCCCACGCCACCGAATAATTCGCACTAGTAAGGGGCAAAGATGACACCAACGACAATGCTTCTCCTTTTAGACATGACCGCAAATACATTAATTTCTGTATATCAGACAGTTCGGTACTATGATGAATCGTAGCCTCAAACATGTCATGAAAACTTTGCCATGCCTTAAGGTCTCCATTAAATTAGTTAAGTTCAATTTGGGTAGCACAATGCCCGATATCCCTGACCCGGTCATAATGTTAGGAGAAACTGACGCACCTTTATTTGACCCCGATCCCTCAAAAAGAAGCATAATTGCCAATACCGCCTTAATGTTATAGTAACTAGATTCAAACTGGACAATCTTAGACTGAAAAACTTCGGCATGGTCATCATTTTGTTTCTTATAATTCAACACGATTTTCGCCAGAATTTCTTGATAGCGATCAAGCATTTGATCCAATCCTTCCGACATTACCCGCAATAACGCCGCATCTTTCTTGTTAGCCGGATCCCTTTCGACCCGACTAGCCACCTCCTCGATACGAATAATTTTCTGCGAAATTAACTTCCTCCTTTATTAATAATTCTTCGATCGTAGGCATGCTTACCAAACGAAAATACAACAAATGCCACTTTACTTTACAAAGTAACAAATTCTCAGCGAAAAGATATGGAGGAAAGCCGACAAACTTTAATGAAGACAAAATTCATTTAACGACAAATTTTCATAAAACCCATAGGCCATCCGGCCCGAAGGACCAAATTGTTTGCGATTTGCACGAGAACGAAGTGGACTGTAATCTAATTTTAATTTTATGCGAGTGACACTGAGACGGGAACCCAAACCCGGGACAATAATCCACCACTCACCTATTCTCTTGGGTCCTTTGCCTTCAGTATTAGGGAACTTTCCGCTCCTCCTTGTCGATCCGCACTCCTCCGGTATCCAACGACGACAACCTTCGACAGACTTCTCCAACAACTCTCCGTCCACGACGACAACCTTCGACAGACTTCTCCAACAACTCTCCGTCCACGACGACAACCTTCGACCCACTTCCCCAACAACTCTCCGTCCACGACAACAACCTTCGATCCACATCCACCAAGACACAGTGCCTTCATAAAACCCCGACAGCGACCAACCCGTGAGCCGTGAACTCATGCCCCGGGTGGCTCCCTCTCGCGCTCTCGCGCATATATTACGACAGTCCAAGGATATAGTATACCGAGCGTATTAATCCTTTTAAATGGCGCGAACAAGATTTTCACCTAAAAATACGTCGCATTTTCGCGGTAAAAACTAATTTGTGGACCAATTCGACGCGTATTAAAAAATCGACGGCAGGAAAATTATATTATATTGTTTTGTTGTTGTCCGTTGTTTCCAGTATCTAACTCTTACGATTTTAAACCATTTTAAAATGCAAATGATTATTATTTCACGCTCATTCTCATGTTAATGAAATGGAGAAAATAAACACTCTTTGAATCGAACCCATGATTTCAATGTAGACGGCGAACAGCTTTGAATTTAAAAAAGAATATGGCCAAGTAATTCCTGAAAGTTTGATAAAAAATAATGAAATGTTTTTTAGTCATAAGCATTTTTCGTTACTTGATTAGGCTAACGACCGACTACGACTTTTATATATAGAAAGATATTCTCAGTAAGTAATTCTCTAACAATAAACTAATATCCTTAAATTATGTTTTATATAGTCTTTGATTATTATCCATTATCTTACAGGAATATTCCCAATCATTAAAGTTTTTTGTTAAATAAACTACATTTAAGCAATTCACACATTTCAAAATATTAAGTTCGTTCCCAGATTACCGCTCTATATTTGATAAATATTAAATCAAATATGACAACAAAACGAAAAAATATCCAATTCAATACTCCGTAACAGTATCGAGTGCGTAATGAATGAAAAATTGTACTCTGTATGAACATTACGTAACACCACATTTACTTTTACTACCAGACAGTCATCCGTGTTTTCATTATTTATACGTTTTTTTCACTTAACGAGCAGTGGCCACATAGGCGCGTAGCATACAAGTCACATCCCCCTTTAATGCTTCCATCTTCATCTCTATATAAAATTATATTTTCCTCCCCATCATGGCCCTCTCCCTCGCATTCCTCTTCCTACACACTTTTCCCTTTCTAAGTTTTGTTCCGACGTCTTCGATGTCCTACCCATTCCTCACTCTTCGCCTCTCTCTCTCCCACCTCCTCACACCCCGTGACCCTCCACCCCATTACAACCCCTTGGGTCTCCTCCAAAGACGCCTTTTCCACCTCGCGCCCTCCCCCCTCCGCCCACACGACTCCCGCCATTTCTTCCAAAAAAAACCTCACCCATCTCTCCTTCACCTCCCACCCGAGCACCCCGATACACTCGCAGCTATGTCACTCTCCCCCCTCCCCATCCCCGTCCCCCTATCTATCTTCCCCCTCCCTCTCCATTTTTCCGTTTCTCGCACTCTCCCACGCTCGCTGTTTTCTGAGGAGAGTTTTGGGGAAGACCCCGGAGAAGAGGAAGGCAGAAATGAATGGAAGAACAAGCAAGGTGGTGCGAAACAAGGAGTGTAAGGACAGAAGGATGAATAAGAGATGTGCGAAAAATGTCGAGAGGGAATGTAGGAAGGATATTAAGAGATATGAGACGAGGGAGGGACGAGGGAATGAACTGGGGAAGAATGGAGAAGTGAGAATGAGGTGGTTTTAGTATGAAAACGCGGACAAATATAGGAGAGTAAAGAGGAAAGGAAGGAAGTGAAATAAATAGGACGGAACTCGCTCAGAACGAGCAAAGATATAGAGGGTAACGGATGTAATGAGCGCTTTAAAGACGAATTTTTTTTTATCGGTGGCAGTTCGATGTAAAGAATATCTGGAATATAGCGTCCATTCTTTATAACGAGAAAATGTTTTACTTTCCTACTAGGTATTTCCTTAGAAATATTACAGAAAGGTCTTAACGTTATTTCGAATGAAGAGATTTTGAATTCAAAGGATATTGAAAGAACGCGATCCTTTTCGTTTCCTTGAAGAAAACCCCTCTTTTAATGAACATTTCCCCACCGACACCCAGCTTCGTCTCATCTCCGTCCCATCTACCATATCTGCAAACCCCAACCAATAGTCTCAAACGAAATACTAAATCTAAATCCAAATCAACGGTAATTTTTTGTTTTGCTTCGTTCTGGGTCTGTCATTTACAGTTCATTGGTAGTATTTTTTAGCACGCGTGTCTTTGTTTCTCCTAATCGATTTCGGGGTATGAAGTTTTCATTAAAGCAATAGGAGTAATTAAAAGTACAACTATAAACCTCAAATAAAATTCTAGAAGTTTAGCATACAAAAAAATAAAAAAGTCATTTAATTGAGGATCCGCATTCAATATAATAAATTTTGTTTTTAGAATCTTTATTTAACCTTACCTTTTCCTTGTTCTGCATAGGATGAGCAAAATTTTCCATTCCTCCACATCTCGTAATAAACGAGTTTGAATGCATACCTATATGGACTCTGCAAGAGGAAAGCGCGGAAAGGAAAGAATTTATAGGAAGCGAGAGAGACGGAGAGAGGCCCAAACAGATTGCGAAAAATAAAATAAAATGAACGGAGGCAGAGTTTGGTAACACGAAAAAAAGATTAGCGGAGAAACTCCACTGAATTAAGTGAGAAACACGAGATGAAGTATTTAAGGAACGTGAAAAAGAGTTGCAAGAGAGGATGGAGCTAGAGTGAAAGGATGCTGGGAGGAAAAGAAGTCACGGAAAATGACGGGGGAAAAGGGGCATAGGAATAAGAGGAATGTAGTTCCTTGTAGTTTCAGGGAAGGGGAGCTGAAATAGGGTACATGTGAAGAGAATGGTATATAGTGAGAAAGGGTGACAGGAGGATGGAAGAAAGATGGGGAGAGAGGGAGATGGGTGCGAGGGTATAACGGAGAGAGATAGGGAGAAAGTTCAAGCCGAGTAGATTGGGCGGAGTCCGTCTGGGAAAATACAATGCCCCCGCGTTGTCTCCGACGGCATCAGGGGCCCTGCGACGCTCCTTTATTTCCCAAAAGTGGAGAGTCTTCGTCTTCCTTCAACTCCTTCGTTCCCTCACTCTTCCTCCTCAACCTCCTGCTTAACCTATAGCTCAACTTCCAACTCCTCTTCCATCTCCTATACAACCACTATTCCACCATCCATCCTGCCCTCATTTTTTACCCTCTATTTTATATAAATAAATACGTACACACACACACGCACACACACACACACACACACACATATATATATATATATATATATATATAATATTTATTTATAAGATATTAACCTTAATATAAGACGAGATATTTTCCCACAAAAATTTGAATGAGTAAAGATTTTATATTCTCGTAATGTGAAGTAACTCAATGTTTTCACGTCAGAACTTTCTAACATGTCAATTCCACACTACAGAAGTGATTGTAGGACGTTGTAAGTGATCGAAATATACACTGAAGTGAACCATTTATATGGGGAAAATATTTCTTCAACCAAAGGATAGTCGTCACTAGCATTGGTTTGGATATATTTTTTGTAAATAGGAAGTCCTGCTAGGTTTGCCATCTTCTGTTCAGTGAGGGCGGGGCAACCGAGGCACGTGCCCAGGGCGCAGCTTCATAATGGGGCGCCAAATGGGAGTATTATACACTAGACAAAATGTAGGTTCAGTTTTTTTTTTCGATCTTTATGTAGCTTATAAAGGCCAGCCCGAGGTTCATCTGAAGGGCAATGACTGCACCAAGTCATAGGTTAACATGTGCAAACTTAATTGGCGGCTTTTCGGCTGCCTCTACTCTTTAGGTAGTTTCTTTTATTTAACCTCGTCCCCAAAAATGTGTGCTTCCTACTGCATTGCATTAGTCGAGCAGAATTTTCATCCAAGTCGTCAATAGTAAAGTATTTATTGAGGAGGCCTTTATTGATTTTAATCGAAAAAGGGAGACGAAATCACGTCAGATATAATCGAAAAATTGGAACAGATGGACTAGATTTAGGAAACGAGAGTTCAATCTTTTGAAAGTGCTCCTAATATGACCGGTAAATTAAACGGCTGCAAGAAAATAATTTTAAAACTTAACCCTCTTGCACATTTCATACCATGTACAGCGCAATCGCTTAATTTTTTTTATCATTCCACTGAAAAATTAACTGTCAAATAGGAATTTTTTTGTAGAGAAACCTCTTTTATTTCGCTTGTTCCACATCTAGATGGGTTACACTCATGGATGTCCTTAAGGTGACGTTAAAAAAACATGGCACAACACGATGTCATCGAGAGCAAATGCTGTGGATTCATTGAGGTTACAATTGAAGCAAGTTTATAGGGTGTTAATAAAATTAAAGAATGAACATGAATGCACAGATGATGAAGGTTTGCTAAAACAAATAGATGTGCAATTTATATTTTGTTTATTATTTTGGGACGATTGCCTCCAAAAGATCAACAGCCTCACTAAATCTCTTCAGGGTGCCGATGTAACTGT
Organism: Uropetala carovei; assembly: GCA_036926305.1. NCBI lineage: Eukaryota > Metazoa > Arthropoda > Insecta > Odonata > Petaluridae > Uropetala > Uropetala carovei. The sequence goes on from JAXCHB010000076.1 coordinate 2,070,517, forward strand.
AGATACAGCCCTTGGCATGATCCGCAGAATGGTACCAAACATAAACATTTCACTACTGGAAGAGTATATGAAAGAAGCAAATGAATTTTGCGATGAAAAAGGAATACCTGCCGTGCCCCCGAAAATAAGAGGAAGAAAAAGGAAATTTCATGATAGGATGGAAACTGAAGCACTCTCAATACCTGAAATAACAGAAAATACTATCTACGATGCAGTACATCAGTCAATAAATTCTCTTCAAAGGCAACTTTACATCTCTATACGAAATTGATAAAGACGTTAAATTTTTAAGTTGTGTTTTATATAAAATAATATATTAAAAATGACTGAAGATGAAATTATAACTTCCTGTAAAAATTCTGCTAGTATGTCTAAAAACGATATGGATGAACGAGAGTTCATCGAAGAAGTTCATAGTTTGAAACACCACCTGCCTTTGATAAAAAGCGTAAAAATTACGCAGGAAGAAATTTTGGAATTTCTTCACTAATATGAACTTTTATGTGTATTTTCCAATGCAGAAATTTTGCTGAGAGTTTTTTTGGCATTCGCCACATCAATTTAAAGTAGAGAGAGTTCTTTTAGTAAACTGAAATTGATCAAAAATTACCTACGGTCATCAGTGAATCAATATATTTGCTGCAAGTAAATCCCAAAATATAAATCCTTAGTTAAATACCCCTTTAAAGAAATGCAGTTATCATTTTATTAGATTATTTTGAGGCGACAAAAAAATTCTCTGCACAGGCCGCCAAAAGTGTTCACTACGGCCCTGTGTGTGTGTATACATATATATATATATTTACGGCAACTAGGTGTTGAAGGAAACCCAGTGAACACTTACCGGAAGTAGAGCCGCTGGGGTGTTGGAGAGACACATTTGTAGAGGTTAGAGCTTTCGGGATGATCCCTTCGTCAGCACAAGAGAGACACAACTAGTTGCCCTTAATATCCTTACTTACCTTTCTTCTTCCGTAGTATTTATATATATATATATATATAAATGCTTAAGGAAAAGGAAAGGTAATAATAAAGGTGGCAACAAAGTGTTCGAGGAAGCCCAGTGGACACTTACCTAGACTGAAGAGCCGCTGAGGGTGCTGAGGACACACGAAAAACACAAAAAAACATAAACGACACAAATATGAAGCTTTCGGGCTGACGCCCTTCTTCAACGACGGACACACACACACACACACACACACACACATATATATATATATATATATATATATATATATACCTACGAGTATATATACTGGGTGATTTTTTATTCGAGAAGCTTGAGGTGTAAATCAGATAGAAAGTTTAAAGTTTCTGTGATTAGAGTTTGATGATACCAGAAAATGTTTATTTAAAAATATCTCAAATGAAATGCTGAAAGCGATCACCACTATGCTGAATGCATAAATGTGCTCTCCGCATCGTTTCTTCCTGCAGTCGAGTTTACAAAATTATAAAAGAAGCAGAATCCTCCAACTCCGCTGTGTGATTTCATTGGTATCAAAGTAACGCGCAAATGAAAACTCGTCTCATGAGATCAAAAGCGGTCCCTAAAAGTTTATCATTTTTCTCCAAATAAGTTTAGCTTGACCCAAATACACGATTTCACGTTCTTTTTTATTTAAGGGGAAATACATTTTTTAGGCTAATATTTTAAAACTTTGAAGTCGTTCAAACGCTGAGATAAGTCAAAGGAAATTATTGAGGTCACGGTGTGAAAGGGCCGAGGTGTATTTGAGCTTTGATTATTACGGACAAAAACATGCTCACAAGAATTTAGCAAGAAAAATAATAGCTGTGCATTAGGTGGGCCGAAAATAGTTAAAATTTTTTTTTCAAAATACAATTTGTAATAGTGAGGAAAAGTTGCCTAATGAGTCCCTTACCATGCACAAAATATTTCATCGGTATAGCTCCGCTGAAAATGCAGAAGCACCCGTTTCCACGTTACCCTGGAGTTAAGAGGGCGATAACGCGTTCTTTTACGTGGTATCCCCAGTAAGCCTATTCCACTTGTCACTCTGTCAAACTACTACGTCCTTACTTGCTACTATGCTTTCTTACGTTTTCTAAATCTTTTCTTTACGTTTGGAGTAATACTAACCCTAATTGTCAAACGATAGCAAATCTCTCCTACATTCTAATATTGCTCGGATACAGCAATCTTTTGCCGCCTCACCACAGACTTTAGTAGATGCATCACTAACTACCTTAACACACCTTTCCACAACTTGGCTGTGGCAGGAAAAGTTTTCAAAATTCGATACTGGTACGTCCTTTTTATTTAGCAATTCTTGAAATTCTTTGTCTTTTATATTTATTGTGAGTGGTGGCTCAATGATAGTACACTGGCTCCAGTCTATAAGAGGAATATAATCAGTAGCACCAAAGTTCAAAATGGGTACTTTGAACGAGCAGGTTCCCTAGAGTTAATTTTTTCTAGCTTCAAGGATTCTTCTGATGCCTAGTTCTCTTATATGATTTCAAGGATCTGCAATCATTTCTAACAATAGGTTTTCCGGATGAACGAAGCAAGCATTACCTGCAATGACCATATCAATTATCTCCTTGAAGTGGCCTGGAAACTGCCTCGAAAGTGCTATGGTCTTCCAAAAGTATCTGGCACCTTGTTGGCACGATGGGTTCATCTTTATCTGAAACCACATAGGAGCGTAAACCTTCAAAACAAATTCTGCGAGCGCGGAAAGACTTACGGGTGGTTCGGTAGTACCGATGTATAGCCGTAATAGCCAGTCGGCTGTTGTCAACCACCTAGCATGAGCTAGCTTCCCTGGATTTTTGTATCACATGCTGACAGGGTAATGACCATCTGTTATAGCACAACAGATGTGGTACAGATACTGCTGATAAGTACTTAGGTCCTTCTCATCCACATAAGGCAACACGGTATCGATTGGTTGAAATTCGATCACAGGTATTTTTCACATTCATTCGAGAGTGAGCTAACGGGTCCAGAGTAGGAATATGGCCCTTTCGTGTGGCCATCTAGCCTTTGTAAAAGATGTCGCAGAGAAATTTCATTCAAGTGTAACAACATATGTTCCACTGAAAAGTTTTTCCGATGTGGGCCTCAATCAAATGTATCGCACCTCCCTTCCACCCTGTATTTACGTTCGTTCAATCACACCAATAACTGTTAGGCTTGCAAGGTCGACCTCGTGTTTCTGCATATAAGAAATTATTCCTCTTGCTATATCTGTTCCTTTCACAGGTGGACTTAGCGATACATGGCCTAAGTACTTGCTTCCCGGCTCCTGTATCATTGATATGTGAGAGAGGGGACTAGAAAGTACGTGTTATAAGTTACGTAGGTCTTTTCTAAAAAAATCGACGGTAGGCAAGGATCGGATACTATAAGGATTATCGGCGGATATCAACCACTCTTCGTAAGTAAAGAATCGTTGCAATAAACAGTGTTGATGCGCCTAAGTGTGTAAATTTCTATACTGCGGAAAATAATTTATCTCGATATCTATCGCCATTTGATGATCTAGGGCAGTGGTCTTCAACCATTTTTGAGTCACCGCCTACTTTTACCATATGTTGTCCTTTGAAATAAGTTCACCGCCCACCCAGTGGCGTAGTGAGGGTTTCTGGCGCCCGGGGCAAAGAATAATTTTGCGCCCCCAGTAACAGAGCGATTTACGGAGGTATGGTAACCCTTTTACTAGTGGGATTGTCGTTAGATGAGATTACCGAATACGGTAATAGCAGTGTTTAAAAATTTATGATTTTATATATTTGATGAAATTAAACTTAAACGCTTCGCTGCTTCTGCGAGAGACTCCGACCACCCTCATGGACCTTTCGATTTTACCGCAGCATGGACACATTGTCGCTAGTATAGTATGATATGATACTATAGTTAACGACAAACGAACTGTAATAGTTGTGTGCGCATATCATTAAACTTTTTTATAGAATTTTATTTTTCAGTGTAAAAATTAGAATAGCATTTGATGAGTTCTTTAGCACCCACCAAAAATCCAAAAACGCCCACCTTGAAGACCACTGATCTAGGGTAAAAAATTAAATATTTAGGGCTAGAGGAGGCCCGTCTAAATATTGAGGTAGATCGACGAAAAATGTTTTGTGGAGTAAGAGACATATTTGGCAACTTTTCCGCAATATTACGAATTGTACGCCACAATATTTTTTTTCGACCCACTCTACTGTGCATGCCTCTTGCATAATTAGAGATAGTAGTCCTATGGTTCACAAGATGTTCCGAATAATTTATTTTAATTTTTGGGAAAATTACGCATAAGCATTTCAAGCCTCAGAATACCAAGTTAGTTTAATTATGAGGAAATTTGGAAACATATAACCTATTTTAGATTTTTAAGTATTGTTATGTAAGCTAATAAACAGCAGTTAAGGTGTGTGAAAATAATTACAAGTGCTATTCTTTAAAGAAATGCTTTAATTCTACAGAATGGAATTTGAACTAAAGTACCGAT